>RJVU01067793.1:9301525-9318846 GCA_003731715.1 Anabarilius grahami | reverse complement strand
ATTAAGTTCTATTCATTTTTACAAAATAAAAATAAAATAAAATATCACTCATACAAGATTTAAAATAATATCTCATGTTGTAACACATGTGTTGACCATTTGAACCTCATGATAGAGGCTGTTCAATTATAAAAATGTTCTTTCTATTCTTCAGCTGTGTTTGTGAGACCACTGTGTAGGTGTAAATGAAAGACAAAGGCCACCTCTGGACCACCTCATAGATGTCAGTGAATCATCATCTGAACTTGTCGTCATTGGCTCTGTGCAAAAGTGGCACTGAATGAACCAATGCCTCCTCCATTCTCTTCAACCAATTAGCCATCCAATAATAGCATATACAGCGCCACGACAACACATAGTCTGCCGCGGTGAGGGTTAAGGAGTGGGAGGGTAAGAACAAGGTGAGGTAAGCATAAGAAGAATAAGCAGTCTAATATATTAGAGAACATTTTCAAATATAATGACGCACATTCAGGCTTTGCTTAACTCGACCGACAATGCAGGATTATCTATGAAGCTAAACTTTTCTGATGCACAAAGCTTGCAACAAACAGAGTCACACAGACATAGTATTTACGCATGCAAACACACACTTGGCAGATGAGAACAGGAGCATCTTGTACACTTTTGTTCAAATGTCCCTACTTTACAGGTCTGAGGTAGATTAATGTCGACATGTCAAGCGGTTTTAAGCACTAATGGTTTGGTATGAGTGTTTGCTCCCATCACCTGACCTTCCACTGCTGTTCTCACCATCAGCTCAATCTCCCTTCATACACACACACACACACACACACACACACTCACAGCCATAGCAACCAGTCGCAAGGGAGGTCAGGTAAACACTGCACTCATCAGCACTCAGGAGAAACAGCGAGAAACTGTAAAGAAAAGTCAAGAAAGAGGCGGGCTAGTGAAAGTGCTATAATGGCATAAAGCATAATGACACTTTTTGGCTGATAGCTTATATCAGTTTGAATGCTAGTATTTGACCTGTATACTTTTGATGGCTGCTGAAGACATGAAAAATATATGTATNTAAACTGCTGAAAAAATATATATATAAAATATATATATAAAATATATATATTTTATATAAATATATATATAAAAACTGCAAATGCAATGGTAAAGTGTAGTTTTTCTGAAAATGGACAGTTGTTCATTTAATGGTGGAATTATGTGTTGATGCTTGGTTGTGTTGTGTTATATAATGCATTTTTTACAGCATAGCAAAACACTATATTGTAATGCAACATGGCCATGCTGATGGGCTGAAAAGCCTAGTGTGGTACAAAAATCAGAGACCGCACTATTAGAAATGCATTGTCTTTTTTTTTGCATTATTATAATTTAATATAATATATAAAAACATGTATACAGCTCGGGTGGATTATTTGCAAATTGTAGTCTATTACTCTATACAAATTACATGATATAAATTGTAGTTTAAAGATTACATTACACATTTTAAGTATCTGACTACTTTTTGATTACTTTTGACCTAACTTGTTTATCTTGTACAATATTGATACAAAATACAAAGAGAAAGAAAAATGATTAGATTTTTTGTTATCAATAACTTGAAGTGCATTAAATATTACATTACGTCAGGGTTTCCCAAACTAGGGTTTGGAAAGGAACAACAGGGGGTTCGTAAATTGATGAAAAGCTAATAATTACTTAAATCTTAAAAAATTTAAAAAAGTAGTAAAATAACAAAATGTTACACTAACTAACTAACAAAAAGATGAAATATTTTATTTGTTTGTGCTGTGTGGCCTCTCAATATTCCATGTAACTACTGTATGGTTGTCGGACTAGTGGCCATCTGTGTGTGCAAATCATAATTCATTGATTCTCCCTACTGCTTCTTTTTTTATCTTTTACATTTTCCATCCTAAAAAACCTACTGCTTATAAATGCTAAGGTCTTCCAGGTTTGTGGAAATGTCACAGAGACTGTGAGCCTATCACTGAAAACTGAGACTCACACAGCATTTGTTTTATTTTAATTTTAAACTTTTATGATTGAATTGGGTCAATGACATGACGGGTCATTTTTTTGTCCAAAGGCCTTAATAATAATAAAAAACAAAGATATGACATCCAAAGTATGTAAGGTAGTACAACTAGATCTCTTTTATTGAATCCAAAAGGTTAATTATATTTTGCTACATATAAAGGTATTTTAAAGATTTTGAAGAGTCAAAAGTTAATTCGATTTAACCGTCCAAAGGCCAATACAGCCATTTTATTTGTGATTAAAATATCCTAATATGAAACAAATGTATATATTTTTATTCTGGCATGATTTTATAACATCATATATCAACATTGTGCAAAATGGTATTAAAATTATGTGAGGAAGTCATTGCTTTGTTATGAGAAAGAATGTCCGGAAAAAATAATTTCATTGATGTCATTTGGAGTAACCAAAGGGACCATTTTGGATCAAGTCTTTTGGTCAATATCATGTGACATCATTCAGACACCTGCAAAGGACCACATGAAGCAAAGTAACTAACTCTCTCTTAACTATTTGAAAAATTTATGTTTTCATCATACACATGTCCCGAAAACATCAGGTCATTCGGTACAACCGCTATAAAACATGGAAAATGTTGTAATGTTTTAAAAACTTGTACTAAATATAAAATGTTTGATTGTCCTTTTGCAAGCAAGCTAGATATCAGCCTGTTCGCGTATAACCAAAAGTGCCATTCGGTAAAACTGAAATCTAGGTTAAACCAAATGACTTTTTTGGTGACAAATTTTGTCCATCTTGTAAAAAATGACAAAAGCAGTGTTGATTATAAAAACCACATAATCTCGTTGTTAACACTTAATAAAACTTCAAAATTAATTATACCTCCATTATATGTTTTGTTTTTTTTACACTTTTAAAAACCTTATTCGACTTTTTAAAGTCATAATAATATCTATTTGTTCTAATGTTTCAATTAAAAACATTTTCCATTTGTTCTCAATCTTTTGGACCCACAACACATGAGATTGGAAGTGATTAGAGCACCGGTCTGAACTGGATTAAGCCTATTGCATTGTGAGTAATCATATTTTTAAAATGACAAAGCAATTCTGCTCATGTTAACAGCTCACTTGAATTTTCCATCAATTGATATCACAGTACATGCACTGCTATATTAATTTCCTGTTAAGTACCAATAGATAAAAAACCTTATGTAAATGTTTGCACTGCTGGTTATTGTTAGAAGTGCGGCAAATGGATTGCATTTATTGATACCTGACACCATGGTCTGTTACTGCAGCATATCATGTTTCAGTGGAGACAATCACACCAGTGAATGAAAATGTGGTTCTAAAACTGGGTGGCTGAAGTAAATGGGGATAAAACATATTGCATTGAAACACATATACTAGCTCAGCAAACGATGAGATCAATCTTATTTACACAAGCCTCTGTTGATAAATGAAAGTGCTTTTTCCATGCAGAACAGACCAACACACACCCACTAAGTTAATGCAATCTGTAAATGTAATGTAAACTTCATTGGCCCAGACTGTGTATAGAGAATCCCATTAGATAAGAGCAGCTCGAGATGCTATAAAGGTTGGTTTTCCACATCTAATCAGCAAGCAGGTAACAGGAGAGGCCAAAGAACACGGAGCTTCCCTGTGTTAGCGTGTGTGTCCGTCTTTCTCTGTTGAAATACACTATCAAGTCCCCTACTTGTGCTTTCATGTGGAACAGCTTCCTGGGTCCCTGCAATACATGAGCAATGTGTGTGTGTGTAAGGAGGGTGTAGGATTCAAACACTGACGTGAAAGGGAAATTGAGAGAAGACCCAGTTTCATCACAGCAGTCAAATTCAAATGTTCACACATCCTTACTTACATTAGCATGCTAGGATGAGTTACATAGGACCTTCTATTCAAGCAGTGCTGGGTAGATTACTCACAAATTGTGGTCAGTAATGTAATCTAGATTACTCAATGTATTCTGATTACTTTTAACCTAACTCGTTTATCACATTGATTTGAAAAGAATAATCTTTTGATAAAAAAATACTAGAGAAAGAAAATATATTCCATTCTTTGTTATTAACAACATGAAGTGTTTTAAATATTACATTACGTCAGGGTTTCCCAGACTGGGGTTGGTGAAGGAACTGCAGGGGGTTCGTGAGTTTAATGAAAAGCTATTAAGTAATTAAATCATATACATTTAAATAAATCATTTTAAACTAAGAACAATCAAAAGGTAGTGGGCAGAACTAATGTGCAAATTTATTAGTGTCCCTGTTTTGATTTCAGCAAATCAGTTTGAGCGAACGCTGACAACGTGATTAATATTCATGAAGCTCATCAATCCTTAGTGCATTAGTGTATATTGTTATTAATAGAATCTGTAGTAGTTTTAATATCTTTTAATAATAATTACTATTACCTTTTTTTTTTTTACAAACACTGAATGACCAACAATATCTTAAGCACCACCACCAGTCCAAAGTTCAGTTAAAATGACAAATATGCATTCATACATGGTTACCAAGTTTTTGTTCTAATTACTAGTTCTAGTTATATAATTAAATAGTGCTTGATTATCATAATATAATGCTTGACTGACTGATGTTAAGAGTGCACGTTCAAAGTGCACGTCCAAAGTTTGTGTATTTTGCGACTTTAGACATACTAACTACATGTCAACTAACTCTCATTAATTTTCAACTATGTCAACTAACTCTTAGAGCATTAGTAAACTGTTAGGGTTAGGGTTTGTAGAATAAGTTGACATGTACTTGCAAAAATACTTATAGTCAGTAGAATGGCTGTTGGGGAGCATCAAAGATAGATATCAAGCATGAGATATCTTAGATTTTCTCCACCTCTCAATTTAAAACACTAGCCCTTGAAAAATGAATGCTAATTTGCTAGCTGCTATTTTAAACATTCTTTTCATTTTAAATTCGCTTTTCTTGCTCCTCAATTTCCAAGAATGTCACTCACTTCTGCTAAAGCCAGTGCAGTTTTTATTCGGCTACTTTGCAGTCACTGGCTGTTATATGTACTTTGTACACTGCACCCTATTTTCCTTTCCAGTCTCAGGAAATGTCTGACAGAAAATTGCATAGCTTAGTAAGCAATCTCCTTACGTTCTCCACAAGGAAGAAAAACAAGCGCACCGTACTTCTGGAGAGCATCACATTAAGTGCTGTGCCCACACAAGAGCTGAGAGGTGCTCTTGGACTGGTCTCCATGACAATGGCAGTGCTAACGCGCCGCTAGAGTGTCCAGCTAATGAAAGTTAATGAGACATTAAAACAAGCTGACAGTAAGCTTCCGTGCAGTCATGGTAGAGTCAGTGTGAAGGGTCTGGGAGAAAACCAGCTAAAGATGAGTTTTAACAGGCTAGGTTTTTATTCAATCACAACAGCTTAATTTTCTTGACATCACTTGCTATTAAGCATAATTCCTGTCATGCCTTTGTTTTTGTTTATGTTTATCACTTGTGCATCTTTAAGTACATTTTTGTCTTTTTCAGGTTTTTTATTTATTTTTTATCATTTTGCCTGTGTTAATGCCAACAGCATACATTTTGGCAGATGTGTGTATTTTTATTGGAATCATACTATTTCACCCTCATTTCCTTTAATAAATCTATTTTAAACCAGTAACACAAAATAGTTACACTGAAGACCTTAAAGGGGACCTACAGTCACCTAAAGGATTATTAGGAACACCATACTAATACTGTATTTGACCCCCTTTCTCCTTCAGAACTGCCTTAATTCTACGTGGCATTGATTCAACAAGGTGCTGAAAGCATTCTTTAGAAATGTTGGCCCATATTGATAGGATAGCATCTTGCAGTTGATGGAGATTTGTGGGATGCACATCCAGGGCACGAAGCTCCCGTTCCACCACATCCCAAAGATGCTCTATTGGGTTGAGATCTGGTGACTGTGGGGGCCATTTTAGTACAGTGAACTCAATGTCATGTTCAAGAAACCAATTTGAAATGATTCGAGCTTTGTGACATGGTGCATTATCCTGCTCGAAGTAGCCATCAGAGGATGGGTACATGGTGGTCATAAAGGTATGGACATGGTCAGAAACAATGCTCAGGTAGGCCGTGGCATTTAAACGATGCCCAATTGGCACTAAGGGGCCTAAAGTGTGCCAAGAAAACATCCCCCACACCATTACACCACCACCACCAGCCTGCACAGTGGTAACAAGGCATGATGGATCCATGTTCTCATTCTGTTTACGCCAAATTCTGACTCTACCATCTGAATGTCTCAACAGAAATCGAGACTCATCAGACCAGGCAACATTTTTCCAGTCTTCAACTGTCCAATTTTGGTGAGCTCGTGCAAATTGTAGCCTCTTTTTCTTATTTGTAGTGGAGATGAGTGGTACCCGGTGGGGTCTTCTGCTGTTGTAGCCCATCCGCCTCAAGGTTGTGCGTGTTGTGGCTTCACAAATGCTTTGCTGCATACATCGGTTGTAACGAGTGGTTATTTCAGTCAAAGTTGCTCTTCTATCAGCTTGAATCAGTCGGCCCATTCTCCTCTGACCTCTAGCATCAACAAGGCATTTTCGCCCACAGGACTGCCGCATACTGGATGTTTTTACCTTTTCACACCATTCTTTGTAAACCCTAGAAATGGTTGTGCGTGAAAATCCCAGTAACTGAGCAGATTGTGAAATACTCAGACCGGCCCGTCTGGCACCAACAACCATGCCACGCTCAAAATTGCTTAAATCACCTTTCTTTCCCATTCTGACATTCAGTTTGGAGTTCAGGAGATTGTCTTGACCAGGACCACACCCCTAAATGCATTGAAGCAACTGCCATGCGATTGTTTGATTAGATAATTGCATTAATGAGAAATTGAACAGGTGTTCCTAATAATCCTTTAGGTGAGTGTATTATGCAAAATTCAAAAACATAAATGTGTGCAGCAGTGTGTGTACACAACCACCGTATAATGGTAAAAATCCACCCACTCCTTTTTTTTAAATCCCAATAATCATAAGCAGTGTCTCAGAATAAGCCGTTTGCAGTTTCTATGCAATGTAATTTGTCATATTGCACAGGCCCCGCCCATGACTCTATTAGCATAGACCCCGCCCTGAGGGAGCTGTACACAGTCCGCCATGTTTATCTCCTCGCCAGAGCATTTAAAGTCTGCATGAACCGGAAGTTGCAAACGACTTTTCTCCAGTGTTGTGATGTATTTCCAAGTGAAACTAAATATTGAACAGAGGGCAGAGTTTTACTTTAGCGCTCCTCCTCTCCATCTCTCGCTCATAGCAGACGAACGGTTGGAGGGGAGTGGTTTACGTGTTTTCAACCCAAGCCGTCAAACTGACGTTATCAGAGAAGGAACGCCATTCCAGACCGGCTGTGTTTTAACTTGCACGGATTAATTGTTTACCACAAGACTATTAATATGCACAAACAAAGTAAATAAGGTCAATTTTGATTTCATGTGTACTTTAACAGCAGCATTCAAGTAAGAAATGTATTCTTATTAAAGCTACTAAAGTCATTCAATCAAGAGCAGCGAGTGATTTTCTGTTTTTCTTTTGTTGTTTAATTCATATTAACAGCATAGCAGTAGGTACTGTATATTATGCTGCTGTCACTTTAATACACGGATCTAATATACATGCGATTTCTTTACTTGCTGTTTACATTCACACAGACACAACCGACTGTGTTTTTAACATAACCTTGTGTGTATTTGACAGTTTAAGCTCAATAAGATGTGAAAGAGAACTTAGTTTAATACTCACAGGACGTGCCATCTGACATACAGCTTTCTGCGCATTTGCTTCAGATGTGTGTAATCAGAAAACCATATATCAGAAGTTTAGACTGATATGGCTTTAAAATACATGCAGATAATAAACATTACAACGAAGAACTGCAATGCCACATGAGTGTGGCATTGATTGAGATGATAATCAAAACCAAACAGATGTTTAGTTCGGAGTATCCGAGGCACAAGCTGTTAAGAATCCACCATCTTCTGGATATGGGGTGGGAAGCAGCATCTCATTTTCATTCAAAGATACATGCAGGTAAACAGCATGTTTTTCCTTCCACTCAAAAATGGGCATTTACAACATGGTATAATAAATTATCTGTAGGTATTTTGAGCTGAAGCTTCACAGACACATTCTGGGGACACCTGAGACTTATATTACATTACATTACATTATATTATATATATTACATAAAAAGGGGCATAATAGGTCCACTTTAAGGACAAAAATGTCCCCACTGAAACCCATTAAAACTGCAATTTTTAAACCCAGGACCATTTAACTATAAAATGATGCAGTCTTTGTTAATAGGCTTTCATTGTGGTGGCAGGCTTCAAAATTATTTTTTACCAGATTGTACCATTTTCTCAGGTTTGGCCTATAAAGCAAATACTTGTTTTTTTCCTGTTTTTCGCTTCTGCGTATTATAGAGCCAATTAGATAAATTATGCAGCTATAATTGTGTGGGTGTGTTGGTATGGATGTCGGAGTGTGGTTTGTATTTGTGTGTTAAAAAAAATTGTGTGTGTGTGTAATATTTGAGAGAGAAAAATTCTCCTGTACTGCAAATCACAAATCCCACAGCATGGCCTTCACGTCACTTTCACTGCTGTCTATACCACTGGAGCTTTGCTGGCATCTAATGGGAAAAATTTGGTACTGTGCCCAAACAAAATCTCACTGAAAGCTCAGTTTTTGAGATATCAACCTCAAATTTGGTACACAACTTATTTAGATTTATGGCTTTGATTTTCTAGGATGTTTCAACATGTTTTATAAAATAAATATTTTATATAAAATAATGTTAATTAATCATTTTCATAAATGTAAACTTCTATAACTTTTGTTTTTGTTTCACTTTCAACCTCAGAATAAAAATTTACAAATTTACACAAAATTCTAATGATCTGGTAACACTTTATTTTGATTGTCCACTTTAGACATTCTACTAACTATAAGTAATTAGTTAACATTTAGAGTAGTTGACAAGTTACTTATAGTTGATAATGTCTAAAGTAGACCATCGAAATAAAGTGTAACCAATGATCTTCATTCCCAAAGCTCTACAAATTCTCAATTTGACACTTAAAATGATAGTCAGAAAAATCTATTTTTATGAAGTGGAACAGTTTATTTAACCTTTTCTGGAATCTTTAAAAAAATGTTTGCATGTGTGGAATTTATGGCTAATATAGTATGATATATAGGAGAATATGGAGCTCATACTTGAGGAGGAGTTCATACTCATTTTATTCAGAAGCCCAAACTGTGCAAAAATATGAAAATTCAGTCAATGGCGGGGACAGAGTTAAAAAGATTCTTCATTCAAATAAGTGTTGAAAAATCTTTAAATATTTCTAACGACATGAAAGTTATTAATGTGTTTGCAAATTTCACAGCAAAAAGACACTTGTACAGTACCACGACCTGAAGGGGGATGTTTTTATAATTACTTTTATAATTACACTTTTACTAGGTGAAAAGTATGAACTATCAATCAGAAGGCATATAGTAGATTGTGTACAACAGGTTTTTCAGCAAAGTTTTGAATACGTTGATAATTAGAAGCCTTATAAGTTGTGCATCAAATATGATACAGAATGCTTTATAGGCTTAATATTTAAATATATAATCTGAAGGGCTCTCACTAACCCCATTAATTACTTCTGCAATGAACCAAACTGCAATTTTTGTGTTACCATTGTCTGTTTTCTGGAACTTTGTTTTTTTGCTGTCAATTTTCCATTTTTTATTTAACTGTATATACTTAACCTCCTTCAAAACGAAATTAGGCTTTTTAACAGGTTAAGTGTATTTGCTGAACAAAGATTTACTAAAAGAGGTTTGTAAAAGACATGTAGCTTTGAATTTCTTAATTCTAATTATATCTTTACTGGTAAAGCAGCAAGGTTATGGCACAAAGAGTTCACTAGGACATGTTATGTGTGGAAGATGCATAACAGATGCTAACCTCCTTCATTGTTCCATCCGTGAGTTCAGCCTGACCAATGGTTGACCAGAACTGATGGTTACTTATTGGTTGATTGAGCATCTTTAGCAAGAATCTGATTTCAGCCACTTGGGGAGTTTTTTAAAGCTAAATGGTCCCAGGACAAAGGTTTGATACTCCCAAAGGAACCTGAGGACCTGCTTCAGACTGTCATTCAACCCTGTCCACCGGATTGATATTTTTTTAAGGGTGATTCTAGTCGTAATTTTGAAACAATGCTCTCTTTGGACAACTTGGAGAACATCTCTGCACGGAAACTCCTGCTGAGGCTGTAATGTGAAAGACAAAGACATCCCTCTCCACTATTCCCAAATAGGTCCTCTGAGGTTTGTTTCTGGACACTGAAAGGAGCAAATCCACACTAATCAAGAACATAAGAAGACAAATGTCATCTTCTTAAGAGCAGGGAGTTTTTGTGGATCACGAACACCATGTGGGAAAACAAAGATATTTTGGAGATGTCAGTTTGCTCTTTAACTTTCACTTTCAGATTTAATTCCTGGAATGCCAGTATTAACCCTTTTTCATGTTGTTGGTTTATTGTTAAGAGAATCATTAAATAAATTTTAGATTAAAAATAATAAAAATAAAAATAAATAAAAAAAATGACAATAGTAGTTCAAATGCAATAAAAATGAATAAATGAATGAATTTTATGCAGGTATTCTCCACACACTAACAGTCCCATGACTTTTATGAATTAATGAATTTTAGGCAGGTATTCTTCACATAATAACAGTCCCATGACTTTGGATGGATGGATGGATGGATGGATGGATGGATGGATGGATGGATGGATGGATGGATGGATGGATGGATGGATGGATGGATGGATGGATGGATGGATTTTATACAGGTATTCTCCACACAGTAACAGTCCCATGACTTTTATGAATGAATGAATGAATGGAGGGAGGGATGGATTTTAAAATATAAAATAAAAATAATGGTTTATGAAATTAACTACAATAAACCATTATCATAAAATAGTCCTTACATCATATACAAATCGAGAATCTTGGAATATACATCATATGGTCCACTTTTATGGTG
Organism: Anabarilius grahami; assembly: GCA_003731715.1. NCBI lineage: Eukaryota > Metazoa > Chordata > Actinopteri > Cypriniformes > Xenocyprididae > Anabarilius > Anabarilius grahami. The sequence goes on along the minus strand of RJVU01067793.1, from coordinate 9,307,743 downwards.
ATATTTTTGTGATTTTGGAGTCACTATACCCTATGTAAAAGAGGTATTATCAACGATTCATAAAAATCATTGATAAAAAAAAAATATTTATAACGTGTTTGTTCTACTGATAGCCATACAGGTTTAGAACACCAATTATGACAATTTTTCATTTTTGGGGGTGTCAAATCTCTGCGGATTTGAATACTAATAATTTTACATGGAAAATGTATCAGTCAGGTCACAAAGTGTATTCTCCTCTATGGAAAAGGGGTATTATTAAGACAATTAAAGGAAGACCGCACTTTCCCCCCTGAATGACCTTTAAATGATAAAAACAGCTCTTCTAAAGGGATGAAAGTTTTATTTTTAAAAGCTTGTCTGACGCTGTTTCAGATTTCACCCCAGCTGTCTCCTCTTTCCCGCTCAGCTGGTTAAAATACTTCCCTATCTGCCCTGCATGGAAACTCGGAACCGCACTGAAAACGGGACACACCACGTTTAAAAACAGCAAGTGAGTCTCAAACAGTTTTTGTCCCTTTTAAACCCACACACAATCCAATACTCTCTCTCTCTCTCTCTCTCTCTCTCTCTCTCCTAACAGCTGTCCAACATTGCAGTGAGCAGCTGTCTGAACTGACACACACTTAGCTAAGGTCAACATGGTGTTTTCCTCTTACACACACAGACACTATAATGGGAAATCCCATGGTGGGACAGACACCATTTACCCTCGTGAAAGCAAAAGACACATGTCCGCATGTCCATAGACTTCCTACTCTTTTGTCCGCCCATACTGCTTAGCCTAATGATTAACATATGCCAATAGATCACAGATCAAACTTACTGATACTTTATGTGTTTAATCATAATGTGCAAAGGGTCTTTGTCTTTTAAAAGCCATTCTTTGGCGACAATTTCAGTGTAAAAACTGGATTACGTAGATCGGGTATAGGCACAGTTGGTCCTGGAGTGCCGCTGTCCTCCAGAGTTTAGCTCCAACCCTAATCAAACACACCTGAACAAGCTAATCAATGTCTTCAGGATTACTAAGGCTATAAGCAGGTGAGTTTTTTTTTTCAGGGTTGAATCTCTGAAGAAATTCTGTATGGTGGGGTCAGTCTCCCCACTCACTGGCCACGGGGGGCCTTGAATATTTTTATTATGTTGAACAGCTGTGATCTAAATATAAAGGGCCACATCCTACCTTTAGGAAACAGAGAGAGGGAGTGTGTTTGTGTACACATTTCATGATTCCTTCCAATCAGTTTCCTGAGTAGAAGCCTTTACCTCGCACATTATCCCATAACACATTTCACTAGGAAACCAGATGAGATTTTTTTCCCTTACTTTTACTTTGTAGTTTTGATTAGTTCTGTATAAAAATTTTAATAAAAAAAAGACAACAGATGTAGGTCCTAATGCAACTTATTTGCAACAAATAAATAAATAAATGTAAAAATATATATATATATTAAAAATCAATATGTAAAAAAAACATAGGATGCTCCAAATTGTGCTAATATATGCAATTAATTAGAATAATTAATTAGCATAAAATGTAATTAATTTGATTAAATAAATTTGGCAGAAAATACTTGAGTATTAATTCTGATATGACAGCTGTCATAAGTACACACAGCCGCTCACAGCTGACTATGAAAGTTTCTCAAAACAGCTGCCAGATTCCTCGCAGTGCATCAGTGTGGAAAATATTCACTGGGGGTTTTACTGAGAAATGTTCTAAATTCAGTTTGTGTTAAAAATGCTTTTTAAGTGACTCTTTAAACAATAAACAAGCATCTTGGGAGTCAGCTCACACTTTTTTAGCAAATCAGAAATCTGACATCTGATACACTTTTTGAGTGCAGTGTTTTGGATAGAATTTATGTGGATGTAGTTAACAAAATGGCAGAAGTTAGCAATATAGACTTACAACACTGCATCTTAAAAGGATAATTCACCCAAAAATGAAAATTTTCCCATGATTTACTCACTCTCAAGCCATCCTAGGTGCATATGACTATCTTCTTTCAGACAAACACAATCAAAGTTATATTAAATAATATTCTCTCTCTTCCAAGCTTTATAATGGTAGTGAAGGGGGCGTGAGATTTTGAAGCCCAAAAAAGTGCATCCATCCATCATAAAAGTAATCTAAATGGCTCCAGGGGGTTAATAAAGGCCTTCTGAAGCGAAGCGATTGTTTTCTTTGGAAGAAAAATATCCATATTTAAATCTTTTTTTTAACTATAATAACTAGCTTCTGGCAGATGGCCATACACATCTATTTGCAGCAGAAGAATATTATTTAATATAACTTTAAATGTGTTAGTCTGAAAGAAGATAGTCATATATACCTAAAGTTGGATTGCTTGAGGATGAGTAACTCATGGGATAATTTTCATTTTTTGGTGAACTATCTCTTTAACGAGTAAGTATGTATGTAAGTAAACAAATTAAATAAAATTGTCTGGTACCAGAACCTGAAAGCATGAGTCTCTTCTTGCATCTGCTTCACCATTCACCGCAACTGAACTTTTAACATATTAGCAGCTTAAGGACTTTATGAAAACTGTGCACAGAAACTGTGCCCCTACTAAAGAGTACAGCTGCAACTGATTAAAATATCACCAGACCAAAGGAATAAATCTCTAATAGGCTTCTCACTTCACTGAAGTGGGATGTGAAATGTGCTTCTATTGCCATAGATATGATTATCAGCTTTGATGTATACATCCATACATCTATAACCCGGTAAAACCATTTAATTCAACTGTTCGTTATGAGGTTCAAGTAGTTGTATTGAGGATGAATCATATTGAAATAAGTTTCTAAATGAAGACTGAGGGCCAGCTGTCTTACAGTAACTGCAGATTTTTTTGATAGTGCACAGTATGCATCAGACAGTCTGTGAATGGACTGCAGGCGGTCTGTGGGTGTGAGACCACAAACAACAACAAAAATGTAATTCAGGTCTCTTTGTTCAGACCTTCAAAAGAGTTCCGATGACTTTGTTGTTACTGTAGACAAAGGGGAGGTGAGAAGTTGTGGTGACAATGACAGCAGTAGTCAGCCTGCACACACCGAAGAGGATGCTTGATAAACTAGTGACGGAACATGTGTGTGTGTGTGTGTGTATGTCCGGCCTGGGCACGGCTGGACGATACACGGGTAAACAGGTTCTCAGTTGGGTCCTTGGTGTTGTAGCGACTCTCACAGCAGCAGCTGGTTCCGTGTATTGTTCTGGACGGAGGGAGAAAGCGTCACTGCCGACCGTGTGACATCTCTCTTGGGTTGTCCCCCACATGACCTGGAGAGACATCACCTTCCCCTCTCACACACCATTAATCTAAATACATCAGATCCTCTGCCACTGCTTCCAATGAGATGTAATTTACATTTCCATGGCAACTCGATATAAATACAAAACAGGGAAAGTTCGTTGAGGTCAAATAGTGTCCCATACTGTCACGGTACAGCAAGGAGAGTTCAGTAGAGGATCTTTTGCAGCAGTGTTAATGAACAAAGATCATTCAAGCAGGTAAATCAAATCAAAACGCAATGTAACAGCTTTGTTAAACAACGACATTAACCAACAACTCAAGCTAGAAACGCAGGGCAATATATACCAGAGCAAACGAGCAACCAAACAAGACACAGGTGAAGAACAAAATCAGTAACCATAGAAACAATCAGTAACTAAGGAAACTCAGGGAAACAGGAACTGAACACATGCAAAACAAGGAAATGCAAACTAAAAGTCCATGAAAACATTACATTTACATTTATGCATTTGGCAGACGCTTTTATCCAAAGCGACTTACATTGCATTATACTATAATAATATATTATTTGAGTATGTGCAATCCTTGGGATCGAACCCATGACCTTGGCATTGCTAGTGCCATGCTCTAACCACTGAGCTACAGGAAAGCTGGAGCAGAAACTAAACCAAAATGTGACGCATACTGTAAGCAACACTTAAAATTATTCACAATCTAGTTTGTGCAAAGAAAATAACATTTCTATCACCATTTACTCAACCTTGACCTGACTGTTTTTCTTTATATTTATATTATAATAAAATAAAAAAGTACACACACGCACTTATATATATATATATATATATGTGACGAGCAAGGCGGGCGAGAGCCATGAGGGAACGGCGCGAGGCCGGTGACGCGAGTGATAACGAGCTTCAGCTGCGAGTCGCACCNTCATTAACACTCGCGTCACCGGCCTCGCGCCGTTCCCTCACGGCTCTCGCCCGCCCTGCTCGTCACAATACTGAAGGATCATGCACTGAAGACTGAAGTAATGATGCTGAAAATTCAGCTTTGCATCACAGAAATAAATTACATTTTAAAATATTACAATAGAAATGTTATTTTAAATTGTAATAATTCACAATATTACTGTTTTTACTGTATTTTATTAAAATAAAAGCAGCCTTGGTGAGCATAAGAAATTTCTTTCAAAACCATTTTCACCAACCCCAAACTTTAGAACGGAAGGGTTTATATTGATTATCTTTGGTGCTAAATAGCGTGGCCATGCTGCTAGACCAGCACTAGACCAGATCTAACCAGCATAAACCAGCCTGGACTATAATGGAAAATGCTGATCCAAGCTGGTCTTTTTAACAGGGTGTGTGGCCTTGTATAAGATTTAACCATGCGCTGCTGGGACAGGCTTATCATGGAAAGATGTCGATACACATGGGAAAATGTGCAACAACCACATAAATAAACATAAAAGTCACACACACTTGGTACGTTCTTTACGTGACACACCTTTTAACAAGGTACCCAATGCCTCACTTGTTAACTCTCACTTTCTTCCATGAGATGCATCTTTGCAGCTGTCCAGACCTCTTTATCTTCTTTTCTCAGCTCCTGTTTCATCCTCTATAGCAAAAATAGGCAAAAACTCCTTGGCTCATAGATAAAGAGCTCTGTATGTGCATGCCGGGGGTCTAGTTACTTCACTTAGAGGCTTAACCCCATCATTAAACCCATAGGACCATTAAAGGAGTCTGATGAGAACAATAAAATATTCGAAGCCCTCTTGCCCTGCGGTTTTAGCAAAGGTCAACGGCTGTCTATCAGGACTGACTTAATGGCAATTGTGTTTACAGGCATATCAGATGTATCCCCTAACCCCAAATCTATCAATGGAAGCCTGAGTGAGAAGTTCAGAGCTTTCAGGAAGCTGTAAATCATATGCCTCACTATCCGTATCTCTCAGGGTAACGGATTATGACCTCATTACTGTAGTAGTGCTGGGAGGTACTTTCAGCACCTGAGCGATTTGGGAATATTACTTTCAATGGTTGCACACGGATGCATTTACAGTGTAAACCAAAACAACTAACACACGCAGATGACAGCTATTCAGGGGAAGAAGTGCACGTGCTGGCAACTTTACACTTTCGGTTCAGTTGCATGTGTTAAAGGCAAAGTGTGTAATTTCTACTCATGGATATGCATAAATAATGACTGTGTTCAAGCAGGTTTCCCAAAGACTAACCTTGGCTGACTAAACAGATACCATCCCAAACTCATGCCATTGTTTGAGTCAATGTTGCTGTGCTTTTGGCCTCCAAAAAACTATATATTTTGATAGTGCCAATTTTTGGTAGAATAAAACTAAGAATGGTTTACTTAAAGCTGTCTCTGTTGGGATAGAGGTATTTTAACATTAACATAAATAACACACATCATCACCTTAAGCAAGAAAATCAAAATCATTATTGAAATAGTTGCACAGTTTGTATGTATCTCAAAAGCCCCAAATTGAATGATAAATGTTGCGGTTCAATATGAAAATAAACGTAATTTGGTTACATGTCTTTTTATCTTATTCGACTTGTAACTGTTGCGTCTCACGCACTTTACACCTGTAAACAGCTGCATACAAACACCTGCTTCGGACTGGAATCACCCTTCAGATAGCGAAATACCCTTTTAAGTCCAGTTCGCAGCACATATGATCAAATGGAACCCACCCCTCAACTGTAACTGTGGAATTGGGAACCCCTCTCTTATGCAATTCAATTGAAAACAAACAAGCTAATACATTCTTAGAAGTACATGAAATATTGCAAAAGCATTTTTTTTTTGTTAGCAATGCCACTGTAGAAATTGTTATATAAGGTTTACTGAGATAGAGTGAGTAGTATTTAACTGGCTATGTGATATATACCGTCCATCAACAACCATGTGTTTCTGGTAACA
>RJVU01067793.1:9275917-9299654 GCA_003731715.1 Anabarilius grahami | reverse complement strand
ACCCCATTCATGGAAAGTGTTGTCATTTTTTTCAGCACACAGATACTTGAAGAGGAAGAACGCCCTTGATTATAGGTACTGGACTGAACGTTCATGCTCTTGGTGACTCTCTCACTCTCATTCCTTCCCTTATTTTGTCATTAGATGCATATCCTTCCCACACTCCGTCCACCTTTGTCTATATATCGTAATAATAACTTCTCGTTCCGTTGTTCTAGTTTGCCCTCTTTGTTTACTTTCTTTCTGATGAAGCACTATTACTGTGTTGGTGTCAAGACTTCTGACCCAATTGAGGCTTGATGCATGAGAAAGAACAGGCATGATAACATTAAGGACAAGTTGTTGTTGTTGTTTTTGGTACTAGATGAGAAATTGTTGTCACAGAATAGTGTTGCAGTTTGTAAGTATCTCTGTAATAAGAGCCATTGCCTGAAAGCCAAAGCACTTAACCACAGCACAACTGATACGTTCATAAAGCCTCCAAATATTTCGTAATGGGTTGAGGGAATATAACAACAACACATTTGGATTTGGATCCATGCCTTGTGGGTTTTAATTCCACCAGGATGGTTAGAAAATCTTAGCTTCGTGATCGGAGAAATCTGTTACGTGATACTGCATCAAGGAGGAAGTTAACAGCAGACAGACTACATGAATATCCAAGACATTTGGATCCTTTCCGTGTCAACTTTTGCACTCTTCTTGAAACCTCTCCTTGACCTGTTCCCTCTAAAACAAACAAGAGTTTAAAACCATACTAGCTAGAAAATTTGGGACAACACATCTGTACATATAGTGGATAAATGCACAATTCAGCCTTATAAATTCAATTTGAACACAAAAATGGATAAGGTAAACTTCCATTTTACAAAATTAAGTGGATGAAATTAATTTACAAAATGATTAGGAATTGTGTTGCATTAGTTCATTTTATCTAGTAAACTGTACAAGCAACAAAAATCAATTTCATCAAGCGTATATTCCACTTACAGTGGGTACGGAAAGTATTCAGACCCCCTTTACATTTTTCACTCTTTGTTATATTGCAGCCATTTGCTAAAATCATTTAAGTTCATTTTTTTTCCTCATTAATGTACACACAGCACCCCATATTGACAGAGAACACAGAATTATTTACATTTTTGCAGATTTATTAAAAAAGAAAAACTGAAATATCACATGGTCCTAAGCATTCAGACCCTTTGCTGTGACGCTCATATATTTAACTCAGGTGCTGTCCATTTCTTCTGATCATCCTTGAGATGGTTCTACACCTTCATTTGAGTCCAGCTGTGTTTGATTATACTGATTGGACTTGATTAGGAAGGCCACATACCTGTCTATATAAGACCTTACAGCTCACAGTGCATGTCAGAGCAAATGAGAATCATGAGGTCAAAGGAACTGCCTGAAGAGCTCAGAGACAGAATTGTGGCAAGGCACAGATCTGGCCAAGGTTACAAAAAAATTTCTGCTGCACTTAAGGTTCCTAAGAGCACAGTGGCCTCCATAATCCTTAAATGGAAGACGTTTGGGACGACCAGAACCCTTCCTAGAGCTGGCCGTCCGGCCAAACTGAGCTATCGGGGGAGAAGAGCCTTGGTGAGAGAGGTAAAGAAGAACCCAAAGATCACTGTGGCTGAGCTCCAGAGATGCAGTCGGGAGATGGGAGAAAGTTGTAGAAAGTCAACCATCACTGCAGCCCTCCACCAGTCGGGGCTTTATGGCAGAGTGGCCCGACGGAAGCCTCTCCTCAGTGCAAGACACATGAAAGCCCGCATGGAGTTTGCTAAAAAACACCTGAAGGACTCCAAGATGGTGAGAAATAAGATTCTCTGGTCTGATGAGACCAAGATAGAACTTTTTGACCTTAATTCTAAGCGGTATGTGTGGAGAAAACCAGGCACTGCTCATCACCTGTTCAATACAGTCCCATCAGTGAAGCATGGTGGTGGCAGCATCATGCTGTGGGGGTGTTTTTCTGCTGCAGGGACAGGACGACTGGTTGCAATCGAGGGAAAGATGAATGCTGCCAAGTACAGGGATATCCTGGATGAAAACCTTCTCCAGAGTGCTCAGGACCTCAGACTGGGCCGAAGGTTTACCTTCCAACAAGACAATGACCCTAAGCACACAGCTAAAATAACGAAGGAGTGGCTTCACAACAACTCCGTGACTGTTCTTGAATGGCCCAGCCAGAGCCCTGACTTAAACCCAATTGAGCATCTCTGGAGAGACCTAAAAATGGCTGTCCACCAACGTTTACCATCCAACCTGACAGAACTGGAGAGGATCTGCAAGGAGGAATGGCAGAGGATCCCCAAATCCAGGTGTGAAAAACTTGTTACATCTTTCCCAAAAAGACTCATGGCTTTATTAGATCAAAAGGGTGTTTCTACTAAATACTGAGCAAAGGGTCTGAATACTTGGACCAAGTGATATTTTCAGTTTTTCTTTTTTAATAAATCTGCAAAAATGTCAACAATTCTGTGTTTTTCTGTCAATATGGGGTGCTGTGTGTACATTAATGAGGAAAAAAAATGAACAAATGATTTTAGCAAATGGCTGCAATATAAGAAAGAGTGAAAAATGTAAGTGGGTCTGAATACTTTCCGTACCCACTGTATATACCAAGTCACCAAATATATACCTCCCACTTCAGCTGTTACTTTGACTGGATCACTGAGGCAGTGAGTTGAACCTGAGAACCAGATCGATTTGATTTGTGAAAGAATCATTCTAAATAGGGCTATGCAATTAATCATAATTGATTTTCGGTTTCGATTTTGGCTTCCAACGATTATGAAAACAAGATAATCGAGGTAAAACAAACATTGCGCACCTTCCTTCACAGTGGTGTGCTTTCATTCATGCTTTCACTTTGCTTGATATTAAACAGTGTTATTAAAAGTGTATAAAGCCATGAAAGAGATACTGTTCCCTAGGCGGCCTCCGAGACGGACCGCAGCATAAGCAAAGTACACTTTGGGATTAAGATACATGCCTAAACAGTCAAATAGCCTAAACACAAATATGTCGAAATGCTGTTTTGGTAAGTATCCTTGTAATCACAGTTGGTTATGTCTTAAGTGAATGTAAACACTTGCTGCGTCCCAATTCGCATACTATCCGTCCTAAATAGTATTCGAAAAAAGAATTAGTATGTCCCAAATCGTAGTATGTTGAAATGAGTATTCCAAAGATACCCGGATGGTCTACTTTTTCCGGTTAGAATTCGAAGTGCAGATCCGTGCACACTTCTAACGGCTAATATTGCCCATAACACATTGCGCTGTGGAGGAGGATTCGATTAGAACTACAAATACGAGTAAAAAGTGTTAAAAAACTACAAACATGACAGATGACAGAGACCGACGGTTAAGCAGAGCGGTTAAGATAAAGGGGCTTGAATGATTCATAATCAGTATAACCTGACGAAAAGATATTTATTAAATGTTATCCACATTATATTTCATCTGCAACAGCATTGTGAACTTTTATAACGATGCGTTTGGTCATTAACTTTTAAATGCATCATTATGCAAACTTTGCATAATGATGCATTGCAAAGATGAGGAGAGTTCTCTGCATTAAAGACCCATGACTGGCAGATCAACGTGCGACTACATTTCTCTCCGAAACGGTAGGAAATTAAATTAAATTGAATGTGAAGGATTTTAACTGTGACAAGATGATTGACAGGGCAGTTTAAACAGTTACAGGTTGCGTAACTAAGCGACAGAACGTCCGTTAAAGACGCAATTATGTCGAGGTAGTATGTCCCAAAGCTTGCATACTCTTCTGCTACACACTCAAAAGTATGTACTTTTTCTTTACAAAAACAGTACATACTTTTAGGACGTAGTATAAGTAGGCGAATTGGGACGCAGCAACTGAGAAAGAGCGTGTGTGTAACAGTATATTGGATCTGTACATTAGCTCTTAAAGTGACAGCAGCCTAATAAATCTGTTGCTGTCATTATTGTTAAACAAACGACAAAGATAAAATCACTCACTGCTCTTGAATGAATAAACTGAAGTTTTAATAAGGATTAGTGCATATTTGTAATATACTGTAATGTAAACAGTAGTGTTATTTTACATTTGATTAACTGTAACTGTTTTGAGGACATTTACTTACATTAATTAACCGAGTATTAGTTTTTGCTGAAGAATTTATAATTGTACATTTCACTGACATTTAAAATTACTCATTTTAATGAAATAAGACTTTGATCATATCACCCACCAAAAATCGTGTTAAAGGGTTAGGTCACCCAAAAATGAAATTTTATGCCATTAAGTGGTCACCCTCATGTCGTTCCACACCCGTAAGACCTTCGTTCATCTTCAGAACACAAATGAAGATATTTTTGATTAAAATTCAAGAGGTTCTTTTATCCTCCATAGAAAGCAACGAAATTACCACATTCAAGGTATAGAAAAGTAGTAAAATGTGACCACTGTGGTTCACCCTTAATGTTATGAAGCAACGAAAATACTTTTTGTGTGCAAAAACAAAACAAAAATAACAACTTTATTCAACAAATTCATCTCTCCCATGTCAAATAGCGTAGGAGAATGACAGGTAAAGACGAATTTGTTGAATAAAGTCGCTATTTTTTATTTGTTTTTGAGCACAGAAAGTATTCTCGTGGCTTTTCTGGACCTTGAATGTGATAATTTCGTTGCTTTCATTGCTTTCTACCTTACGGATTTCATCAAAAATATCTTAATTTGTTTTCCGAAAATGAACAAAGGTCTTACGACATGTGGGTGAGTAAATAATGACAGAAATTTCATTTCATTTTTGGGTGAACTAACCCTTTAGATAATCATGTTTTCAATTTTGAACAAAATAATTGTGATTATGATTTTTGCCATAATTGAGCAGCCCTAATTCTGAAAGAACTGATTCAGTGAAAAAAATCAGGCTGAAAATAATTTGTTCATTCTTTAGACACTGCTATAGCTATCATAAACTCTCTAAAAAACACATCACTGCAAGATAGAGTGGATGTTAAGAGGATTTTCAGTAAACAATTACTTAAATTTAACTTTTTTTCTCATTGAATATCCCGTTTTACACTAAAATATATCACAATTCATCAAAAAACAACCTGGGACAACCTGTCACTCACATGAGATCTCAGCAATAGCAAACGACAACGATCCAATCGAATCCCGATGGACAACATCAAGTCCCGCCCAACATTTTTCTTGCTCAAGAATCCATTTCACTTGGATATACGTCACAAGAAGAAAAGACTATTGCATCTTCTGTTTCATGCTGACTTTATATAACCCAACTAATGTGTTCAAACAGTGAGTCATCAGACAGCCAATGAGAACGAAAACAAATAACTCATTTATATTAATAACACTGTTAGCAGTAATGCACGATCCTCTGTAGAGGCACACAAAGCTCTTCCGTCATAAACCTGCCCCAAACCATCATGTGCCCCAGTGCACCGATGGGCTATGCATTGCAGTAGCTTTTAGCAAGGGATCACGTAAAGATCCCCTGCATATTTGAACAGTCTCTTACTATGCAAAGTGCATATTTGTGTCTGTTTGCTGTGCACAGCTCATGACGCATATATTTTTTGTACCAGTCCAGTTCGTCTGCTTGAAGGGGCGTGTATTTAGACAGACGTGGACAGCTGCACTACCAGGATGGCATAGACACGCATTGAATGGCACAATGATTTGGCACACATGCATCATCACGTACACCTAGTCATCATAATGGACACCCTTATGAGAGAGAGAAACAGGGCGTATGCCAAGGCTGGACAAAAGAATCTGATGGGTAGATACACCAACCTCTGTGCCAGAAAATATCCATCAGTGGCGTCCTAAGTCAATATGAGGGCAGTTGCAGAAAGGGACGGGAAGAGAGGGAAAGAGTTTGGCATGGATAGACGTCAAGGCCTAACTAGGGCCTTGATGGTCCCAAGGCTTATTTCCTTCATTATCCCAATTATAGATCAATCCTTTCATCAAGAAGTGCAGTAGGGCACATTGAAAGCTCCCAAAGGAAACGGTTTGGGGTTGATCCAAGAACAAGCTTTCATTTTGCTCTGTTACATCAGCTGGCTTATTTCAGCTAATAATTGTGTAATGATATCACATGTTTTACGAGCTGTAATCGGTGGCCAAACTGCCCAAAATGACGAGGATCAAGCGTTGTGGTTTGACTGTGTGAGCAAGCCAAAAAACATTCATAAATGTACGCGTCTGTGTGTGTGTATTTCAGCAATGCACCTGCTGCAGCTGCTGCAAAAAAGATCTGCCGGTCCTGTTTATCAAGACTGCATCGGCCACAGCAGAAAGACCAGCAGAATAAAGAGTCTAGACCATATTAAGGTGTTGTAACTACAGAACCTGAAACAAAAAGGCATTTTTTCTCTACTTAAAAACAGCCAGTTTTATCTATATTTGTGTATTGTAAAATAAATAACACATTACAACAAATATTTTCATATACACTACTGTTCAAAGGTTTGTGTTTGGTAAGATTTTTTAATATATTTTTTTTAAATGTTCACCATTTATTTGATCAAAATACAGTAAAGCAGTAATATTGTGAAATATTATTACAACTTAAAATAGCTGTTTTCCATTTTAATGTATTTTAAAAAATAATTTATTTCTGTGATGGCAAAGCTGAATTTTCAGCATCATTCCTCCATTCATCAGGGTCACATGATCCTTCAGAAATCATTCTAATATGCTGATTTGGTGCTCAAGAAACATTTATTATTATTATCAATGTTGAAAACAGTTGTGGTGCTTAATATTTTTTTTTGTGTGTGTGTGTGTGTGGAAACTGTGTTATTTAATATATATATTTTTGTAACAATGTAAAAGTCTTTACAGTCACTTTTGATCAATTGAATGCTTCCTTGCAATAGAAAGTATTAAAAGTATTAATTTATTTTTTTTTAAATTGGTATAAAAACAACAATAGTAATTGTAATTATTAGTAAAATATTAATAAAACATTCATAATGCATATGTTGTTTAATGATTATTTACCACAGCTATTAGTGTTTCAAAAAGAAGTAATAAAATATCTTAAAAATAACTAGTAACAAGTTTTTCCATTAAAAAAAATCATCTGCATGGGTCATTAAAAAAGTGACATTAAAAATGCTCATGTGATTAGCTCAAAAAACCCTATCGAGCTGATAGTATCTCTCGAATTATTCCCAGTTGTCATTTGTGACTAGTGAACCTGTTATATCTTTCTTTTACGCCTCTCTCCCTCTCGTTGTTTATGGCATCCTAAGCTGAGACAGGAAAGAGTTTTTGTGAACAGGATGCCCCCTAAACACCACGCTCCCTCTCAGCAAATAACTTTAACACTTTGCCTTCCCGTAGCCAAACACAACCACCACGCACACTTCCCTTCACACGGGCCTTTCCTATGCAGAAAAAAAAGGCAAAGGTATAGGAAAAGCCCCCATTCGTTTAGACACAATTAACCCAAACTCTATAGGTTCAGGTCCTGAATCACTGGATTTGGTAAAAATAGAACGCAAACAACGACACGTAAGTCAGCTGTAGACTATATCATTACCACGTACTGTTATGATGACTGATGCTACATCCCGCTTTCTCTTTGAACACAGACAGAAGGAAGTCTCTTGCAGTAAGAACCTAGTAGGAAGTCCGTGTAAACGTGCAGTAATGCCTCACTTTATCGCCACAAGGAAATGATGGTGCTTTTCTGTCACCTTTTTTGCCAATTTTAGACAGCAGTTTTACAGCATGAAGCGTTTTTTCCACAAAAGGAAGGGCTTTGATTCCAGTAAAAAGGCCACTTACTCAGACTATCATTAAGAGCAAAGGATATGCACACACACACACTCACTCACTATTTATCTCTGATGGCTTTTTTCTCTTTCCCTCTCTCTCACACACAAACACACACTCTATTCATTGTCTTTCCCCTAAGGTAGAATGAATGAAATACGAGGTGAATGGGAGAGAATTGACGAAACTCAATCTGAGGAGACAAGACCACCCACTCTCCTTTCACCATCGTCCCCACCGTATCCTAATTCAGGTCATTCCCACTTTTTGCTCAGGAGGCATGAATTATCAAACACACAGATCCACACACACACATATACACAAAAACACCCCGAAGGGAGGGGGGGTGTTGTAACAGGATGTTGTTTGAGCGCCATATCCTGTTTTTTCCCTTTTCCCAACGAGCAACGACACTGCAGGTGCAACATGGTGATCACCCCACTGCTTTAGCCCCCTCCTTTTTTCCCTCTTCCCAACTCATCTCCCTCCACCATGTGAATGCTCTTTATCAACAAAACACATAAATCTTCTGCTATTTCTAGCACAAACTCACACCGAATCTGTACACAAGGTCTTCATATGAATTTGACAGTGACTACCCAGAAGTAGCCTTTGTTCCGGAAGTATTTTTCCCATTAATTTTGTCAATGGCAGTGTTGTTATTGTTAACAAAAACTAAAACTGTAATTATTTAATTTATTTAACTGAAATAAATAATTTGTTTTTCATGCAGTGTATATAATTTTTTTTTTTTTACTTTTACAACCTGTCTGCATAAACATGAAAATGCAACTATAATTACAAAATAACAATAACTATGCTTCTTCAATCTTCAAAGAACAGTGCTATCAAACAGCCGTTAGATTAATCAAAACATTACAAACTTTGATTATAATATATATATATATATATATGTACAGTGCTCAGCGTAAATGAGTACACCCCCATTGAAAAGTAAAATTTTTAACAATATCTCAATGAACACAAAAACAATTTCCAAAATGTTGACAAGACTAAGTTTTATATAACATCTGTTTAACTTATAACATGAAAGTACGGTTAATAATATAACTTGGAGAGCAAAATTTTCAGTTTTACTCAAATTAGGGTGAGGCAAAAATGAGTACACCCCACTGAAAGTCTCTGGAGCAAAGCTAAATTTTAGACTACAAATGTCTAATTTAACAAGAATTCAACCACAGGTGAGTCTAATTATTCATTACGCAGGTATCCAGCAGACAGTTGACTATAAAAGGGTGTTAAAACCCCGTCCCATTTCATGCTGTCAGCAATGGCACCACCTGGAAGAGAAATCTCACAAGAAAGAAAATAATTTCTTTACACCAGAAAGGTGAAGGCTACAAGAAGATCAGCATAGCTTTACTTATCAGTCAGAATACTGTAGAAAAAGTGGTACAAAAATTTTAAAAAGATGGAACTGCAACCATCTCACAGAGACGTCCAGGTCATCCACGGAAGTTAACACCTCGACAGGAGCGTCTTCTGATGAGAAGGGTTGAAGAAAATCGGCATGCAAGTTCACTGCAGTTATCTAAAGAAGTAGCACTATAAAAATAATTATGCATCGTTTATCCTTTTGATCATTAATTCATAAAATTTGCAAAAATCTAACCTTTCATTGAAGGAAAAGAATTGAAAGTGGGGGGAAAATCACATTATGAAATAAATGTTTTTCTCCAAAACATGTTGGCCACAATTATTGGCACCCTTTTGTTAAATACTTTTTGCAACCTCCTTTTGCCAAGAAAACAGCTCTGAGTCTTCTCCTATAATGCCTGATGAGTTTGAAGAACACCTGACAAGAGATAAGAGACCATTCCTTCGTGCAGAATCTCTCCAGATCCTTCAGATTCCCAGCTCCATGTTGGTGCTTCTTCTCTTCAGTTCACTCCACTCATTTTCTATAGGGTTTAGGTCAGGGGACTGGGATGGCCATGGCAGAAGCTTCATTTTGTGCTCAGTGACACATTTTTGTGTTGGTTTTGATGTTTGTTTTGGATCATTGTCCTGATGGAAGATCCAACTACTGCCCATTATTGGATTTCTAGCAGAAGCGGTCAGATTTAGATTTTTTATCTGTCGGTATTTGACAGAATCCATGATACCATGAATCTGAACAAGATGTCCAGGACCTTCATCAGAAAAATAGGCCCACAACATTAAAGATCCAGCAGTATATTTAACCGTGGACATGGGGTACTTTTTATCCCTGTGTGCACCAAATCCATCTGGTGGGTTTGCTGCCAAAAAGCTCAGTTTTTTTAGTTTCATCTGACCATAGAAGCCGGTCCCGTTTGAAGTTCCAGTCTTGTCTGACAACTAAATATGCTGGAGATTGTTTCTGGATCTGAGCAGAGGATTTTTCTTGAAATCCTCCTGAATAACTTGTGGGGATGTAGGTGCTGTTTGATATTTTTTTTAGGCTTTCTGAGATTCAAGACTCAACTAATCTCTGAAATTCTCCTGCTGTGATCCTTTGAGAGTCTTTGGCCACTCAAATTTTCCTCCTTTGTCCTCTTCTAGACACATGTCCTCTTCTAGGCAGATTTGTAACATGATTGGAACTTCTTAATTATTGCCCTGGTTGTGGAAATGGGGATTTTCAATGCTTTAGCTATTTTCCTACAGCCATTTTCTATTTTGTGAAGCTCAACAATCTTTTACTGCACATCAGAACTACATTCTTTGGTTTTACTCATTGTGATGAATGATTACGGGAATTTGGCCTTTGCGTTTCCTCATGTTTATACTTCTGTGGAACAGGAAGTCATGGCTGGACAATTTCATGTTCATGATCACCCTGGTGTGCTAAAAAAATGTAAATATGAATGGGAATACACTTCAGAGATATTTTACTCATAAAAAATTCTAGTGGTGCCAATAATTGTGGCCAACGTGTTTTGAAGAAAAACATTTATTTCATAATGTGATTTTCCCGCACTTTCAATTCTTTTCCTTCAATGAAAGGTTCGATTTTTTCTCATTTTATGAATTAAAGTTCAAAAGGCTAAACAATGCAGATTTATTTTTATAGTCATCTTTGATCATATTTACCAAGGGTGCCAATAATTCTGACCACCACTGTAAGGACATGGTTTCACAGACAGGGCTTAGATTAAGCCAGGATTACGCCTTAGTTCAATTAGGACTTTTAAAGGGATAGTTCACCCAAAAATGAAAATTACCTCATGATTTACTCACCCTCAAGCCTTTCAAGGTGTATATGACTTTCTTCTTTCAGATGAATACAATTGGAGATATATTTAAAAATATCTTGGTTCTTCCAAGCTATACTGTATAATGGCAGTGAGGGGGGGCCTGATTTAAGCCAAAAAAGTGCATCCATCCATCGTAAAGGTACTCCACACGGCTCCGGGTGGTTAATAAAGGCCTTCTGAAGTGAAGCGATGCATTTTTGTAAGAAAAATATATTTAAAACTTTATAATCTAAAATAAAAAGCTTCTGGCAGATGACCGTACACATACTGCGCAAGTCAACTTGCGCCACATGAGTAACCTAACGTAGGATGTAGGAGTATCGTAAGCTTTGACGCCTCGAGATTTAAATAAATAGGGCTGTGCATCAAACTCAAGCTCCTCTTCTCTTATAATCGAAATCCTCCGACATTTCTCTCTTTAAAATTTCTCGTTTTATACTTCTAATTCATGACCGGTGTTTTGTTTTGCTATATCCTCTGCGCAACCACGTTCATCATTACGTCGTGCGTAATGGGTTACTCTTTCACCGTAAATCGATGAGTACAACCGTCTGCCAGAAGATAGTTATTATAGTTAATGAAGCTAACTATAATTTTTTTTTTTTTTTTTTACAAAAACCCATCGCTTTGCTTCAGAAGGCCTTTATTAACCCCCCGGAGCCATGCGGTGTACTTATCCGATGGATGGATGCAATTATTTTTACTTCAAAATTGGGCCCCCCAATTCACTCACTGCCATTATAAAGCTTGGAAGAGCCAGGATATTTTTAAATATATCTCCAATTGTGTTAGTCTGAAAGAAGATAGCCATATACACCTAGGATGGCTTGCGGGTGAGTAAATCATGGCATAATTTTCATTTTTGGGTGAACTAACCCTTTAAGTAGCTTTTATAAACATACCTTATAAAAAACATTGCATCTTAAGACAAAACAATGGCACTGACATATTTTAAGATATGTCAGTGCATGTTGCTTTCGGTTAAAACAGCTCAAACATGCATTTTAGTCTGGGACTAGGCTTAAGCCTTGTGTGTGAAACCGGGGGAAGTAGTTTGAGAGTGTAAGGGGAACGACTTGTCAATACTTCTTAAGAGTGAGTAGTTTCTGCTGAGCTTTGATTTAGTACTTTACAATTATTTGCTATTAAAAACAACAACAAAAAAGCATATCATCACTTAATCTCAAAGCTCATGGTAAGTCTATTATAAAAGGTTTATACAATGTTGTTAGATGGAGAAAAATAAATGGGATATTTCCATTCAGAGTCTGACTGTTGCACTTTAGGTTTTACGTATATCTAACATGTAAATTAGTCATGCAAGTTTTTTCCATGACTGGCTGTTACCTTATGTAAAGTCCTTATGTCATATATCTTTTGTACAAATATTAAGAATAGCCGCTGAGTTTTTCTTTAACAATGTCCCAAAAGCATAAGTCCCATAAGCCCCCTGGCCTCTCTGCTTTTCTGTTTGAGCGGTCTGGCATGAGAACCGGACAGTTTGATATAAAGGTCTGCAGAGACCTTGTGTCTCGGGTCGAAGGGTCTTTTGTACTGCAATCAATTTATAGTGCCATGCCTGAAAAGCAGCAATGGATGTAAAATGTGCATTAAAACCGGTCCCACAAAGCACCCCGTTCTGGATTACGTAAAGACATAAATATCTGAAAAAAGTACAAGTTCAGCTCAGGTAGATGGCTTTAATGAACACAAAAGTTTAAAGAAGACCACCTCCCCCCATTTCCTCATGAAAACGAGGGGAGGAAAAAAGCGAGTGAGGCTGCACTTCATTACAAATCATTCTCCCGTTTTTAAGTGCAATCATAACAGTTTCCATGACATCATCAGCTGTCAGTATGGGAAGCCGGTCCTTTATATTGTGAAACCCAAACCAGGGCACAGAGAGGAAACCAGCCCCCTCACGCAACGAGAAGTCCCACTGAGAAACACACTCACAATGATGAATGTTACACATGTGTGTAAAGGTGTGAGTGTATGCGCAAAGCCGTGGAATAGCATTAATAATTATGAAAATTCAAATATGGCCACTCACAGGTCACCACATACATTGCAACAACCGGCTAGAGAGACGGCATAACCAAAATTTCCTGACACGATAAAAATATATCACACAATATAGTTATTTTTACAGGAAATGTTTTATATATTATATAACTATGTAGTAATGTCTACATTTCCATACTTCGGTGACTTAAATAATTAAAAAAAATTGACTTTTTCTCAAATTTGGACAAAAATTGGAACATAGACATTTGGAAAAAATTGGAACAGACACAAACCAAAACATAAGATTAATCATGACAAATAAATAATAAGTCTCATATTAGTGCAAAACAGCTTCCTATAGCCAGATAAGCCATAAAATAGCATATAGCCTATATACACATTATTTGTGGTATATTAATACGCCAAATAGCAATGTTTCTTGGTAACTGTACATAACCTACTGTATTGTGCCCACTGTACTGTAAAAAAAAATCTTAACTCAATATATTTAGTTTTTTTTTTTTTTTTTTTTAGTTACACATAATCCCAAAAGTTGAGACAACTTTTTTTTATTTTGTCAATTCAAATACATCGGACAAATCAATTGGATAAACACAGTAAATTAAGATTAGTTTAATGCACATAGCATGGTGTGTTGTGTCAGAACTAAAGCATTGTTGAAAAGGGGAACTATCGCAGACACTTGTGTAAAAATTCTGTCAAATATATACCACAATATTAGCAGAATCTATAGTATATCATCACACTGACTATTTTTCAGCAGCCTTGGTTCTCTATTTTCCCCATTAATTTTTCCTATAAGAAGTCTTCGTCAAAGAGTTCTGAGTTATAATTGTGCTGTAAAATTGAAAACTGCTTGCAGAATTGAAATTTCTACATGCATATTCGCAAATTTCACCTTTCATCCACAGAACTGGTGTCCAGAGCATATTTTAACACTTCCTCTGGACGTCTTGTGTTTTTGACCCCTCAAATCCGTGAATTCTCACAAGTAAGAGGAAACAAGTTGATGTTTCAGTGCCAAGTAGGTAAACAGAACAAAAAAAACTTTTTTAAACACACTTGGCTGAATTTGCTTCTCATTATCTTCAAGCTTCAAGGCCTTTAATTGGTTTCTCAATGTTTGTGAGACCCGCTCAACTTTGTTAAGTTCTTACTTTTATAAACAAAAGTCTACTGATCAGAATTCAATAGAACAGACATGAGCAACGTGGAAGTCTGAATCGACAACATGATAATTACAATCATTCATACAAACACTCATCTTTTCCTCTTCAACTCCATCAAACACTCTTAAAAATAAAGGTTACAAAAGGGGGGATGTCATCAGCGATGCCATAAAATAACCATTTTGGGTTCCCCAAAAGAACCTTTCAGTGAACAGTTCTTTAAAGGACATACTCTATTTTTATTCACACTTAAACAGAGACGAAGGTCTCCATCACTGAATGGTTCTTCTTTGACCCTTAGCTGGATTTAATTGAGAAAGTGTGTGAAGAAACCATTGAAGTACAACTCGAATTCCGGAAAAGTTGGGACGTTTTTTAAAATTTGAATAAAATGAAAACTAAAAGACTTTCAAATCACATGAGCCAATATTTTATTCACAATAGAACATAGATAACATAACAAACGTTTAAACAGAAAAATTTTACACTTTTGTCCACTAAATGAGCTCATTTCAAATTTGATGCCTGCTACAGGTCTCAAAAAAGTTGGCACAGGGGCAACAAATGGCTGAAAAAGCAAGACATTTTTAAAAGATTCAGCCAGGAGAACATCTAGCAACTAATTAAGTTAATTGATTTCAGGTCTGTAACATGATTAGCTATAAAAGGGATGTCTTGGAGAGGCAGAGTCTCTCAGAAGTAAAGATGGGCAGAGGCTTATTTAAAATGGACTGTTTCAAAGTGAAAAAGTGTTTTATGGTCAGACAAGTCCAAATTTGACATTCTTGTTGGAAATCAAGGACGCCGTGTCCTCCGGGCTAAAGAGGAGGGAGACCTTCCAGCGTGTTATCAGCATTCAGTTCAAAAGCCAGCATCTCAGATGGTATGGGGGTGCATAAGTGCATACGGTATAGGCAGCTTCCATGTTTTGGAAGGCACTATGAATGCTGAAAGGTTTATAAAATTTTCCAGACGACATCTATTTCAGGGAAGGCCTTGTGTATTTCAGCAGGACAATGCAAAACCACATACTGCAGCTATTACAACAGCATGGCTTCTTCGTAGAAGAGTCTGGATGCTGAATTGGCCTGCCTGCAGTCCAGATCTTTCACCTATAGAAAACATTTGGCACATCATGAAACAAAAAATACGTCAAAGACGACCACAAACTCTTCAGCAGCTGGAAACCTATATCAGGCAAGAATGGGACCAAATTCCAACACAAAAACTCCAGAAACTCATAACCTCGATGCTCAGATGTCTTCACACTGTTTTGAAAAGAAGAGGAGATGCTACACCATGGTAAACATGCCCCGTCCCAACTATTTTGAGACCTGTAGCGGGCATCAAATTTGAAATGAGCTCATTTTGTGCATAAAATTTTTTAATTTCTCAGTTTAAACATTTGTGATGTTATCTATGTTCTATTGTGAATAAAATATTGGCTCGTGATTTGAAAGTCTTTCAGTTTTCATTTTATTCAAATTTAAAAACTTTTCCGGAATTCGGGTTGTATGCTACAAATACTTCCTCTATCCAAACGGGGCATTATTTAGCTTGAGATCATAGACAAGGGGATCATGGGGATCTGTGTCAAAACAAACAGTGAATCAAAGCAGGTGTCTGTAAATGGAGTCCAGTTATGTCATGTCACACACACAAAGGCCACAGGAATTCATCTTTTCTCACTCCCCTCGCTTCCCTTCTGGGTTTCTGGACAGACAGGCTTTAATTTTGGCATGTTTTGTCTGTCGTCTCTGCTGTTTTTGGCCATCTATATTATGTGTAATATGCTCAAGTTCAATGAGTTCATGTGGCTGCCTTACCGTATACACTAGTGCACAATGCTACGTGACTACAGCCTAAACCCCATTCTGCTAAAATAAAGTCTGTCAAAGCCCAAGCTTTTGATTAAACACTGGAGCCCAGCCATGTGTCAAATGTCCCCTATTGAAGCCCACGTCTCTCAAAGTGTTTTTCTTTATAGGATGAGAACAAAAAAGCATTTATAAAGTGTAAAATCCTTTTTTATTGAGCCCTTTCATTAAGTTCACAAAATCAGTCACGGCTATCTAAAATATTCACACAAATCCATTAAGCAGTGCAGGCAAGCAAAAACACACATCCGTAAAATCATTATGTCAACACCAGTTCTTTAGAGATGTAAAACACTTCAAATGTTATGCTGCCTGCCTTATTTCTCATTGCTGCACTGTGCACTCTTATTCATGAGTAAAATTAAGTCAAAGCTTCCATTTCATTCCCAGAACCTGCTGAATTAATGGCAACTGTCCTCAGCTGCAGAGGAGCATTGCAAAAATAGATAAATAAATAAACATGGGTAAAATGAGGATAAAAAGGCTGGCAAAAAGGCCCCAAAGTCCTCAAGCAAAAAACTCACTTTTCTCTTTTTATTCTCTTTTTACAAAGAAAAAGCTGTTAAAAAACAAACTCACTGTGCATTTACTGCCGAGTTCAACACACCGTAAACAAAAATTTTCTAAACAAAAGTATAGGAGCACTGTACAGTAACTAACCAAAATCAGCAAAGCTAATAAATTCAAGTTAAAGAGATGGTTCACCCAAAATATCACTTATTCACCCTCATCTCATTCCAAAACTGTAAGACTTCCTTTGTTCTGCAGAACACAAAGGAAGACACTTTAAAGAAAGTTGCCTAAACAACATTGGACTCCACTGACTTCCACTGTATGGAGAGAAAAAAAAAAAACATTTTCAAAATATCTTCTTTTGCGTTCCGTTGAAGTAAGAAAGCCATCCAGGTTCATGAACGACATGAGGCTGACTAAATGGTCACAGAATTTTCATTTTTTTGTTTGACTATCCCTTAAATTTGAGAAGTTCAGTTCATTTTAGTGAATCGTTTTGTTCGGTTCATATAAATCATGAGAATGATTCAGGCCATGCGCAAAACTGACTGTTGATATTAACTAAAAATATATCTATATCTATATGTTAATTAAAGTAAAGCTGAAACAAAATGAAATATAAATACTAGATGAAAACGTAGACTTAAAAATTAACTTAATAGAATAAATAGAAGACTAGAAGTTGAAGGACTAAAATTACTATAACAGAAATAAATTAAAGCTAAATAGAAATATAAAAATATATATATAAATAAAAGTATTCAAAATATCAATCAATAATTCTATATCAATAATACTAAAATAACAGTCCCGGCGTTTTACGTTGCTCATCACTGTTTGCATTTCATTAAAGAATTGAACATGCTTTCTTAAAAATATATACATTATTTTTGGTATAAATTTATTTTAAAGCCGAAGTCCGTAAGTTTTGACTCTTCGTCGCCATCTCTGTTCGAAACCTGCAATTGTAGTTATTTGCAAATTATTATCATCTTTACATGGGTTGTGCTTCGACACGTCTCCTTAGCGCAGATGAATCTAATGCTTTGAGGAGAATGTGTGGCTGTCAGTCACCGCAGACCGCACTGGTGGATACTGTACTTCGGAAAGACAGATTGTAGTCTTGGAAGTATGACCAAAATAAGAATTTTCTCCGGAAAATGTCATCTGAACAAGTGAGTAACACTTTTGTTCTGACCAACTGAGAAAAAAAAAACATTACAATAAATCCCGCTGTCAATGATGATTAAATGTAACGATCGCTTAGCTCGCATCACATCAAACCGTGCAAATTATTATTATTGTTATACTTTGTTCTCAAATTGTTAATGTTAACAACATCAGCACTAAGTGACTATGTGTATTTAGTGTGTATTAGCGTTACCTGTAGATTTTAATTTCTGTACAGTCTAATCTCTAGTTGTCCATTTGTCATACCATACAATCCGGCATCAAAATGATAAATTTAATTATTCCAGCTGCTGTGAAAAAAAGATATAAATGATCCGCCACCTGCTGCATCCTCACATGCAATATAGCCTACTAGCTTGGACTCGTTCTTTATGTAAACAGACGTGACGTAATGATGCAAAGACGAACGGCGGCATGCTCGAGTTTCCCGCAGAAACCTACCAGTACCACTCGAATTAGAAAACATTATTACAAGCTTACCGTTGTGAATCGGGCTAAGGTAAGGAGATAGTTTTGAACACTTGCTGGTTATGTACTTGCTCAAAAATTGATTTTGGATCATTTTTATCCAAAAAAAAAATTACGGACTGCAGCTTTAAGTTTACTATATTTGAGATGCCCATTGTTTTTGTACAACATAAATACTGCTCTGTTTAAAAAGTAAATAAATTATATCAACATATAAAAATATTAAAAATTATACTACATCCTTAAACTTCAATGTAGCTACTGTTTTGACTGTAATTTTACTTTAAATTAGGAGCAGCTTGTACGCTGGGAATGTCAAAGTGGCTCCCCAACACTCTATGACAGTTAAGACAGATTTGACTACATATTTGAACTTTAAAGCCCTGAAGCCTTTTCAGATTTGGATAAAACAGAAACCTACAAGACGCACCGCCCACCACCCCACAAGTTAAGATGTTCCCACTGATCTAGGCTATATATATGACATTTCATGACATGTCATTTATATAGATCAGTGGATTTTCCCCATCAGGTTTTTACGGCATCGGAACAGGAACAGACATGTCCTCACATTTCCTTGAATTCTTTATCTGTGGAGATTCATTGGAACAGTCACATCAACGTGCACACGAAGTTGTGTGATTAATTAAAGCCATATTCTAGTAAGAGGAGACTAAATCATCTGATTCATTCTTTCTGAGAGCATTTAAAGCAAAACCCAACAGAGCGAAGCGTCAGCAACGGCTCCCAGGGCACGTTTTTCATTGTATTGTACAGGTGACATATTCATAAAACTTGAGTTTAGTCAGCATGTGGGTATCATGATAGAGCTGGCAAATAGAGAATACTCACATGGAAAGCTGTAACCATTTAATTAACAATCAGATGAATACACACCTCCTTGAGATGCAATTTTTTGACACCTACAGTGTGATCCGTGGCTCGCCATTTTCCTGCCATGGACCAGAGGAGAGAAAGAATAGACAAACCACAGAATAAAGGGTCAAACACAAAGCATAATAATTAACTTATATGACCTCCTACTGTGGATATCTCATGAAATAACTATTTTCTGCATCTCTTTTGATGATGCACTGATTAATAAAGGATATATACAACCGGCCCTTGAAAACAGAAGCAATATAATGCAATGAGAACCTTTCCATTCTACAAAAGCTTCTTTATAGTGGAAAAAGGTTCTTTATATTTTTAAAATCACTGAAAGGTTCATTGAGGAAGCAAAAATGGTCCTTTGGCATCACTGTGAAAACCTAGTTTTGGAACACCTGAGCCTGGGGTGTCCAGACCGAGTCAGTCACATTTGAGCTTTTCTATAGTAAGCCTACATATTCAAAATCCGTGTAACTCCACGTATAATAATATTGAAGAGAGCAGAATCATGGCATGATGGCAACCAGATACATCGCACGAGGATTACTTGTAAGGTTATACCGCGCTAAACTTAGCAATAATAAACACTTTGAAAATGCACTATAAACACGATGTTTTAAAGTACGGTTTTAATAAGCAAATAAACGAATGAAAAAGTACTCACCCTCTGCTTTAAAACAGTTAAAATCTGTTGGGCTGTTATCAGCCAAAATACAGATTCATCACGTGACATGTTCTTACGCAATGGGGACGTTGGTAAATTTGATTGGGCTTTATTAATTTATTTACAAAATAACAATTCAAAATGTATTAAAATGGCTACATTACATATTTAATTAAAAATATGAATTAAAATCATTAAAAGTGCTGCATGCAATTTTTTTTTTTATTATGAAACGTCCCTAGTAGATAACCAGCCAATCAGAAAAGATAATCTGTCAGTCATTCTGCATGTTCAGGGATGGTGTGTACGGTTGAAACAGCTGAAAACGCTTACAGCACCTTTAAGCAAATCTCATAAGACCAAAAAATCTCCTTTTTTTCTGTGTGGGATATATATTATATTGTTTCAAATATAATAATAATAAATGTTTCTTGAGCACCAAATCAGCATATATTAGAATGATTTCTGAAGGATCACGTGACACTGGAGTGATTATGCTGAAAATTTGACTTTGCCATCACAGAAATAAATTACATTTTTAAATGCATTAAATTAGAAATTTGAAAAAAAAAAAAAAAATTTAATATTTCCTGAAATTACTTATTAAATGCAGCCTTTGAGAGCATAAGAAACTTTTTTTGTTAAGTTACATTATATTTGTTGCATTAAAAAGGTGTATATTAACACTGAAACAGTTGGCATTACTTTTAAAGTGCTTCCTTTTTTAACATGTATATGAAGGACACGAATGGCACCTGTTTAAAATAAAGTGACAAGAAACTGATAAAATAGCACTCGAAGGTAAAATAAATTAAGATAAAATGAGAAATGAATAGAATGGTGTAGAAGAAAGACATCTCTTATTCCAAAATATCTTTTTCAAAGGGCTTGTGCTGAATGTCATCACTTGTACTGTCATCTCATGGTCATGTCCACTCTCTAATGTCGAATGTTATAACAAATGATGGCTGGGAACATTCATTTGGATAAATGAGGCAGACGGCGTGGAGAAATCTGGGTGGGATCCAGCGGTCATCTTTTTGAGGAAGAACACTTGAGGACAGAAACTTCCAGAAACTAGAAAAGTCTATAAACTGTAAAGTCAGTTCTCACATGTTTCAGGAGTTCATTAACATGCTTGTTTTTGCATTTTTGGTGGGGGAATTTTAAGGAAACATGTCCAGGTCACATTAAACACACATGAAATTATATTTCACAAAAATATTTAATTAATATGACATGGTCTTGACAGGTTTCACAACCACACACGTGTATGTATGTATGTATGTATGTGTGTGTGTATATATATATATGTGTGTATATATGTATATGTATGCATGTATGAATGAATATGTATTTATATATGTATGGTACAAAATGTATATGTATGGGTGTATATTTATGTGTGTATGTATATGTATGTATGAATATGTATGTATGTGTATGTATGTATGTACATGCATGTGTTTGTGTGTATATGTATATAAATTATGTACTAGAGAATTATATTATCAAAACATTTAAGTTTTGACTATATAATTCTATAGTACATATACACATACATTTATATACATACACATGCACATTATGTATATATATATATATATATATAACAAATGTGTGCAACTTGTCAAAACCACATCCACGTTTACGATATAATTCTATAGTACACAAATTATGCATACAGATTGACCTTGGTTTATAATTTGATTAAAGGAAATTTTTTTTCTTCCAGAAATTAAATCCTGACCATTTTAATATAGTATATTAAAAAGAAGCAGCGAAGATATAAGAGAACTTTTATGTTTGAATCAAACAATATAACGATTACAGGCAAATCAGCAGTGTTATCCATTCTGTATACAGTGGTCACAAGACAAAAAACAAACCCAAAAAAAAAAAAAAACACACACACACACACACAAACTCGCACACATTCATCATCATATCCACCTTACAGAAATTATATGAGAATAAAACCAGAAGCCCAGAAAGCAAAGCAACAGACTCCCTCCACTATCTGAAGCATGTGGAAAGCAAAGCACGTCTTAGTGACAAAGCAGCGTGGGTTTTGTAGTTTGTCTTAATGTAGGTGTGTTTTGTTTGTTTGTTTTTGCTTTTTATCTATAGAGAGGCACAAAATCAGGCTTCCGAGTCACAGTGAGGCTTTGAAAGAAGTGTCAGCTACGTGTGTTCAGACTTTTATATAACGCTCACATGCACACACACACACACACACACTCTCTCTCTCACTTTAATGACCACACGCTGCACACCACCTTAAAATTAAAAAGAAATTGTCAAGTTTCCAATGAGAAAAACAGCAGTTACAACACATAGAGAAACTGCAGAACACCTCATTACTGTTAATACATATGCATTGTGTATAATAATAATAATAAAAATAATAATATAATTTCCAGTTGGATTGCAATTGAAACGAGTGAGAATTATTTGATTGGCTCAGAACAGAGAGGTCTAGATGTAGCCAACAGACTTAGATACCTTTTGCCCAAAATTACCTTGGTATAGACGAGTAGCATATAAAGCACACACAAGCGTACACCCATTTAGTCGCACGCACACACGCACACACGCACACACACACACGCACACACGCACGCACACACGCACACACACACGCACGCACACACGCACGCACACACACACGCACACACGCACACACACACGCACACACACACAGTTCATGGAGGGTATGTGAAAAGCAGTGTTTGCTACCAACCACTGCAGGCTTTTCACTTCTGGCCATTAACGTCTGAGACAGCATTCATAAACTGATACGAGATTAGCCTTCAGTGACAGATGCACCAACAAGTCTGTGCTAATCCAGGAAAAAAAGAAAGATGCTCTATTCATACACTTTAATAACCATCACTCCTTACAGCCAACACAATATTATCCTCATGTACTCATTTAACAAATTCAAGAAATATTTTTGAGTATATATACATATCTAGATAATAGATAAATATATCTATACCACTCTCTCTTTTTTTCTTTTAATTTTTTTTAATATATTTTTTTGAAGAACCGGATGTCATGGGGGTGGATAACATTGCTGAATACTTTGAGAATTACATTGTAAGTGCCACTGGGGAAACTCAACATACATCTATAACAGACTCACCTGATGCTAAAACTGCTTTTTCTTTTTGGATTGAGAGGTAAAGCTGGAGGAGGACTGGGATTGAACAATAGATGAAGTTTGACTTGGGACTGTAAAACCTTTTAATGCACATGTATGCACATACATGCAGGCAAAGAATTCACACACAAACGCTCTCGTTCTCTCACACACACCCACCCACACATGCATGCACACACGCACTGAGATTCCCGTCCCATGCCCTACTCCGTGTGTTGCTAGGAAACGCCCCGCCCACCCTCAGTTTTGGTGTTGTTCCCCCCCCTCCCCCCCNCCCAGATCCTCCTGAGTGCCTGTGCACTGCTGGCTGCTGAGGTGGGCGTGTCTTACAGGTGTTAGTCTTGCTATTGGTGCTTTTTCTGAAATAGTCCCGTCTCCCCCCCCCCTGCGGCAACACATCAGTTTTGCCGAGAGGGACAGTCTCAGTCCCCAAGGATGCTCTTCACAAAGCTAGCGACGTCGGTGTCTTTGGAGTCATGGAGGGTGAAAAAGGGATGTTGCTGGGTGTGGAAAAGATTTTAAATGTTAATATTGTGCCAAATGTTGTGCTCACGAACAAAGAAAATCACATTGAATATTTCAATGCAAAATGGTTAACGAACACACGAGTTTACACAAAGGACAATGAAAAAATATAAATGTCTGACATCATAAAAACAGTAATAAAAAAAAAAAGTGTGCATATATATATATATATATTAAAAGAAAAA
>RJVU01067793.1:9252154-9267886 GCA_003731715.1 Anabarilius grahami | reverse complement strand
AAAAAAAAAAAAAAAAAAAAAAAAACTTTTTAAAATACATAGTAAAAAAAAAATGTGTTTTTTATCATTAAAACAGCATATTAGAATAATTTCTGGAGGATCATAACATTGAAGACTGGAGTAATGGCTGCTGAAAACTATAAATATATTATATATTACTATAATAAATTATTTGAAATAATATTTCACAATACTTATGTTTTTGCTCTTTTTGATCAAATTAATGCTGCCTTGATGAGCATATTAGACATCTCACAAAAATCAATTTTCTAGCAGAAGTGCACTTAAGGAGTTGCTTAATGTTTTAATGAAAATAAAAAAATATAAGGAACCCTTATAAAAAAAATTAATTTTTTTTTTTAAAAAAGTGTTTAACTTAGGCCCCGTTTACACCTGGTATTAAAATGTGTTTTGGTCGATCGGATCACAAGTAGACGAGGGAGACATTCCCATTTACACCACTTCTGTCTTACGACCACTTCTGTCCTGATTTCTTTGAGGGGAAGGTCTATGGTAGGTATATGTATGGGCTTTTTCAGATCTTTCGATCAAATGGATTAAATAAGTTCAAGTGATCTACATATGAACACGGCCGGAGAAGACGGAAAAACATACGGAGAGCATCAGCTTTCGTTTCTGCTCTGACAGCCGCAAGACTATGCCAATCGCTATGAGTTTGTGTTAGAAAGCAGGAATGGCGAGAGAACATTGTGCTTGGTACATTTGTCATCTTCAAACCAAATTTGAGTCTTCAGCTGACTTGTCTTGCGCACTTCCCATAATGTTTACGCATCAGGTCAGTAGGTGGAGAGTAGGTGGTCTTTTGTGGCTGTTCGAATGCATTCGACCTCATGAGCATTTCCACTACGAAAGCAATCCGATCTAATGTGTTTTCGACTACCTCTGGAAGTGGTCGAAAGTGGAAAAATTCAAAACGTTTTAGACCTTGTTTACACCTGTATTTAGCGCTGTCCACTTGTGATCCGATTTGACCAAAATGAATCTTAATACCCGGTGTAAACAAGGCCTTAATAAAGTGTTTAACTTGTATTTTATATAAAATATAAAAAAATAAAAAATATTCTAAAACTAATAGTTATGATGGAATGGGTGAGGCATTCAAAGCTGGTTCCGAGGTAAAGTGTTGTAAAAGGCTAATAAATGCACATCTGAATGGTGCAAGATGCCAGGTTGCTTAGCACTAGAATCAGAAAATTACTTTAAGTATTAAATATTTTAATAACTTTAGGCAATGCTAGAAAAATGCTACACATAGGGCAGTTTAATCGTTTAAGAAA
This sequence comes from Anabarilius grahami, assembly GCA_003731715.1. NCBI lineage: Eukaryota > Metazoa > Chordata > Actinopteri > Cypriniformes > Xenocyprididae > Anabarilius > Anabarilius grahami. The sequence goes on along the minus strand of RJVU01067793.1, from coordinate 9,266,588 downwards.
CTTAAACTGGACATTTACTGACAAAAAATATTCCTCACATGGGTTTAGCTAGCATAGGCCTGTATGAACTCACCTTTACTGCCATTATTACGCCACTGGGGACGTGTCTCATCTTGTCCACCACTCCATACGCCCCTCGCCCCAACTCTCCGATCTGCTCCAAATCATCTGCCTTCACCACAAAGTTCTGCTCAGAACACAAACGTGTGTTAAAGGTATTATACAAACTGTATTTTTAGTGAATGCTGAAATTGATGCACACAGAATAGCAGATAAAAGGAAACAAAGAAAAAAGAGGGACAAACAGGGAGACAGACAGTAACACTAACAGACTGAAGCCTATATTCCAAACAGACAGTCTGAAAAAAGAAAATGGCACTAATGAGCATAAGCTGATTGTTTCCTATGAGGTATGAAGAATGGAAGCACGCTATTCCTGGAGATAACATATTCCTATCCCCGTTTCGGCTCTCTATCACTAGCAATCACAACAAACGCCTTTAACCTGGAGGCAACAAACTTGGCTTCTCAGAAATTCTTCACAAAAGCTTATACGTGCCAACCCGACTTTATCAAAAAACTGATGTTACTTACTCTTCGGTTGTAAGACAAAAAGCCTCAATCTTTGCCAATGGAAAATTCCACTTATTTGATGAGTTTAAAATAAATATTTTTACAGCCTGAGAGGCAGTAAAGTGCATTCCAGGCTGCCTACAATCAGATGTATTCAAAAGGGCTGTAATGTGCACTGGGCCATTCTTTACAACCCGCCGGTCTTTCACCAAGCCAAGCTTTCGTATCGAGCCCGGGACAGGGAGTTACATCACCATAAAAGCAATGAAAAATATGACATTTGAAAAGATAAGTCAATCACCTTAGCACAGGAATGCAAATTACAAGTCGCAGTGCTTTGCATACAGGTGACCAAAGGACAGTTCCTCTCATAGTGCTTTATATTACAGATAAGGAAGAGATGAAGGTGAAGTGAAACCTTGCAGCATTACATATAATTTCCCATAGAGGTTAGTTTGTTTGTTTTTTGTGCAATGCACAGATTGAGTGTTTTTGCTTTTTCTGAAAAAATTAACCAAAATGAAAAGGGAAAAACATCAGAAATAAAAGACAGTAGACAAACAGGGTTAATTAAATTAAAAAGAAATATATAAAGATGAAGATACAGTTAAATACATAAGATTATCCTTCTTAATTAAAGAAAGGATGATGAAACGCACCTTATCTCCAATAGTAACACAGGCTTTTGAGTCCAGGTCTCTCGGGGGTCTGTGCAACAAAGAAATCCCATTGAGTGTCCTTGTCTGACACGGTAAATGACTCACTAACTAAAGCCAGCCTTAATTATAAAATCTATTCTACTTGCACACCCAGACTGAACCTCAAAAACACTGCACAGTTAATGAATATAAATGTGACATCAAGTGTAATTATCTTTAAATTTAATCAGTGCACTGAAATCTGCATAAAATCTTACGTAGGAGCAGGTGGGGTTTTCTCAAACACCTCTTTTGGAAGCTTGAGTGGTGGCTTCTTTTTACCTGCAGAGGGAAGAAAAAAAAAAAAAAATCATCATTATGCCCAAGTCAGTAAAGATCTTCTGAATTGCATTTGTCAGGAAAAAGAAGAGAGAAAAAAAGCTTTATGTGAAAAAAAAAAAAAAAATGGCCTGTCTAAACAAAAGAGGCATTCTGAAACTGTCCCGAGGGATATAGAGCCCTTTCCTTTATTTCTGCTCCCCATGGAATTCCGAGATTCCCTATCGGATGAGCACTTACGGTCAGACAGTGCAAGCGGCTCCAGATCCTGGCTGAGTAAATGCGAAAGAGCGAGAGAGTGCGAGGAGAGAGAGTGCAAGTGTGAAAGAGGGAGGCGAGATGGCAGGGTCAGGTGCATTCTCTCCATCTGGAGCGGATCAGAGGCGCTACCGCCACGGGTGTAACCCATCGTGAGTGACACAAGAGTGGGGCAATCCACATACCTGATGGCACGTGAACTGTCCACACCCACCTGACTGACTGATTCCAGTCTGCTAAATGCAAATAATAGGTATAACTTGCACTGAAGCAGTTACTACAATACATAAACAGTTTGAATAATAGTGCAGTACTTCGGTATCAAGTCAATGTTAAAAAGAATATCAGTCTCTAGTACTCTGCGCACACGTGAAAAAGTTAAAACGCACCATCTCAAAACTACTTCTGATTAGCTATTTGAAAACTTTTTTCATTTTAATTAAAGGTTCACTATGTAACTTTTGGTGCTCTAGTGGTTAATAAACAGAACTGCATGCGTCTTGCGAAAGAACATTGTAGCCGAAGCTACTTCTCTCTGTTTATGTATATGACGAGTCACGCAGGTACTGTGCTACTTCGCAGCGGAATGAGCGGATGTTGTCCCGCTCCCGTCTAAAATAGTCAGAATATAAACATTTATTATAGGCGCACCTTAGTGATTCAGGATAAGACAAAAACACGGAAGATGGATTCATGATGTACTCGCTCATTATATAAATGTTGTAAATTATGAACAAAAACAAAAAAAATGACAGTGTATCTTTAAAATTAGATTTGCACGATGGAAGTCAATGGTGCCCCAGAACTGTTCAATTTCCCACATTCTTCAAAATATCTTCCAGAACAAAGAAATTTATACAGGTTTGGAACAACCTAAGGGTGAGTAAATGATGACAGAATTAAAATTTTGGGTGAACTATCCCTTTAAAGCCGATAAATAGTGGATTATTTCCTTCATCTGAGACACGGTCCGCCATTATGGTTTTAAATTGCATGATTGAATTTGATTTGATTTGAATATGATTGAAATCACTTCAAAAAGGAAGATACAGTTAAGTGCAACATGTGCAGTGCAAGTCTGTCATTTAAGCTACATAATATTATAATGAGAACATTAGAATTGTGTGCTTGGGACACGGTTTTTAATGGTGAGACTTTTGTTTTTGTAATGATATACAAATTTTGACTTTGATTTACCGGCCAATATATCGTTATCGGCTTTCAAATATAAAGAATTAACGGTTAACGGTATCGGCCAAAACATTTTTTATCGGTGCATGCCTATTTAAAATTAATCAATAAATGAAGGATACATTCCACTGGTTTAATTTATGGAATATTTATATTAATATTTAGCTTGGTAAATAAAGTTCAATAGCATATTAGTTTAATAGCATTCTGCTTTTGTATCAAAATTGGTATTGAGAAATTTTACACCAATACTGATACTGGCATTGACTGAAATTTTGGTTTTGTGACAAACGTACTACAGACATTGAAGTAAAGCAGAAATATGCAATAACTGTGCCACTACTAAAAGGTATTGCTAAAAATAGCAAAATATAATTAAAAAAAAAAAAGTATTATATTATATGTTTGAGTAGGGCTGGGCGATAAAACGATAACGATATGTATCGCGATAGACACGTGATCGATATCAATAAAAAATGTGTTCGATAAAACGTTCGATATTTTTTATTCTTCGTCGGAAGAAAACAGAGGTTGCTAAGCAAGTTTGGTTGCATTAACAAAGGCACTCGTTGTCTCGTGCTGGTCTGCTGGATTCCTCTTCAGTAACCGGCGACTGATAAGCAGAAAATGAGTGCCGCAGCAAGCGAGGAAATTGTAAATAAAAGAGGAAAAGTGTTCATTGTGACTTTAGACTAGGGTGACCACCTAGTAGATGTGATTTTGCGGGACACATGAGACAGATAAATTTACAACTATTATGCTATGTAAATATTGATTTACATTTGTTGGCAAACTTGGCAAATGCGCCGATTAATGTTTCTGCCGGTGGGTGCCCACACTATAATGTTGCGCTTATGGCAACATTCAATCCTGGAGAGAAGACAATTCTAGATTCACGGCTGCACATGCAGGAGGACAAAAGTTTGAGCGCGCAGATGTGATATCTGAGCGAGAGCGCGCGCGCGTCCAGTTGTACATACAAAGCGCTATATAAATGCCTCATTCATTCATTTTGTGCAGAGAAATCTGCCTTTGAGGAGAGATTGCTAGCGCATTTGATGCGCTCTCGACATTTTTCAATATATAACGCCATAGAACCCGCATTAGATGAAATATTTTCTCTTTGCGCTGTCCACTCAGTTGTCATCAGAGGGAAAACCTCTCTCTATGATTGTGATGGTTGGTTATTTTCACAGCTAGAATATGACGGCTGCACAAATAGATTTTTAAATGCTCACAGTTTTTATTATATTTCTTACTGTGGTATTGTCATTTCAGGGATGAAAAAAAATTACAGACATTAATAAAATGCGGGACGGGTGGTCACCCTACTTTAGACTTATGTTTACATTTTAATTATTTGAGTTTTCCATGGTTGTTGACATTTCTGTCTTAATAACTGAGGGGATTATGATCAGAGGAAGGTTAAGTTTAAAATAAAAAAATTTAAATGTAATATATTTTTCTCCTGGTCCTTATTTTAAATGGGTCATAAAAAATATCAATAATTATCGATATCGACCGATATGAAACACTGATATCGTGATACAGTTTTCAGCCATATCGCCCAGCCCTATGTTTGAGTCAATGTTGCTGTGTCAGGCTGCTCAAATAAACAGTAATGTTTTGATAGCATGACAAAGCCACAGTGTGACTAAAACTAAGTTTTAATCCAGAAATGTGCCATTTCTCTGCCACTACCACCAAAAACTAAAATAACAAAAATAAAAAATAAATTAAAACTAAACTAAAACTAAAACAAAAACTTTCCAGGACACTTTCCAATCTACAATTGGTCAAACAAACAGATAGTCCAACCCCGAACTTTCATCATTGGTTGAGCCAATGTTGCTGCTCAAACAGGGCAAAGTTGAGACAGCCTGACAGAGCCACGATGTTTACAGTTTTCAGGATAATCAATACACAAATGTCTTAATTATGGTTGACATCTGCATATTAAGCTGAAATAGAAGAAAGTATTTTAACACCACACACACACAAAAAATAAATAAATAAATAATCGAAACACCGAAAAATCAGCTTTAACAAATATTCAATGGCTACACAGATCACTACACGAGAAAGGTGTGGCTTCGGAATAGTCCCGACCACACCATAAGCCCACAGACAGGAAACAAATGCAGAGACACTTCCCATATTGTCACAATTATACAGAAAAATATGAGCAGCTATTTGCCACTGCAGCGTGAGAAGGAGGTTGTGCATTGTCAACATTCACCCATAGTCCTCTTGTATGCCTGTTACACCATTGTTAACGACAGAAAAGTTGTTCTGAACCTCTCCCACCTGCTTTTACATGCACAACAATAGCAACAGAAAGCCGACACTCAAAAAAAAAAAAAAACTCACCAAGGACTCCGATCCCTTTTAAAGTGAGGGTACAAAACCACAAAATGATCATGTACCTCCTGCAGAAAGTACATCACTGATCACGACTGCCAAAATAGCTATGCCCCAACTGGAAATCCCTCCCTAGCAACCAACTCAAGCAATGCTCCATGTTGAAAGCCCTAATCCTTAAAATCACACATGCTGACACATCACAGGCCAACACCCGATAGCTTTCTTCAGACTGATCACATCAGTGATGTAGGGAAAAGGCTGTTTCTAGTTACTGGACCTCCGTGTGACTTGGTAACTTTGTGAAAACTGTTGCATAAGCATTAAAAACAGCCACTTCAAGCACTTCAAATATAACAAGTGCCCTTCCATGTCACAATGCTCCCAGAGAAAAATTTCCAGTTCTGGTATCAACTACTGAAATTAAAGCCATAAAGCAACCGGAAGTCATTCGTTTTTATCAAGAGTTGGCAATTAATGAGGGAGGCAGCACAAGCAAACGTTGGCGATGTGACAAATTTGAGGAGAGTAAAATGATAAACAGTCTAGCACTGTAGCGATTCGACAACCTACAGCAATTTAATGTGTCAATGTACAGAGAGAACGTAAAGGGAGATGCAGAGGCGTCTCTATCTGCTGGAACATGTACCTACGTGTTCAGCAGACTGCAGAAGCTCTTTCATCCATGCTGAAGCCACCATGAAAATTACCAGAAGAAGAACTAAACACATGCATGCAGATAAACACATATTGCATTTATTTTTGGTCACATAAACAATCTTGGTTTGTAAATAAATTCTGCTCTTGAAGTGGCTGTCTATTATTGCTTGCATAACAGAGAGAAATAATGTTTCTTATTTAACAGAACCATTGTACAAATTGCACAACTAAAAGACCATGAAGTACAAACTAGGGCTGGGCAACACATTGACTATTCACAACAGATTTGCAATGATTTTGCAAGCAATATTAAATTAAGCTAGCAAATTGCAATTATGTTACTGTGCATAAAGTATTTATTGCTTATTGTGCAGCAAAATGCAAAACAAAAGCTGGATTCATTGAATCGAATTAAAATTCTGAACAATTCAACATTATTTTTTTCAGATATTATTAAAAATATATATAAAACGAACATTTTCGTTTGTTCCTGTGTCATTTACGAATAAGGTTTTTAAAAGTGTTAAAAAACAATGAAGTTTTATTAAGTGTTAATGAGATTGTGTGGTTTTTATAATCAATTAACACTGCTTTTGTCATTTTTTTTTTACAAGAAAGTCATTCGGTTTAACCAAAATTTCGGTTTTACCAAATGACACTTTTGGTTATACCGAATGACAATATTTTAAACAATGCTAACAGGCTGATATCTAGCTAGCTAGCTAGCTTGCAAAAGGACAATCAAACATTTTATATTTAGTATAAGTTTTTAAAATATTACAACATTTTCCATGTTTTATAGCGGTTGTACCAAATCACCTGATGTTTCGGGACATGCGTAAGAGCAAGTGCAAACATGAATTTTTCAAATAGTAAAAAGAGAGTTAGTTCATTTGTTTCATGACCATGTAGTCCTTTGCAGATGTCTGAATGATGTCACATCCTGTCAACATGATATTGACCGCATTGACTGGTTACTCCGAATGACAAAGTAATTCATTTTTCCAGACATTCTTTCTCATAACAAAGCAACAGCTTCTACACATAATTTTAATACAATTTTGCACTATGTTGATATATGATGTTATAAAATCATGCCAGAATAAAAAATATATACATTTATTTCATTTTAAGATGTTTTAATCACAAATAAAATGGCTGTATTGGCCTTTGGACGGTTAAACCGAATGAACTTTTGACACTTCAAAATCTTTAAAATACCTTTATATGTAGCAAAATATAATTAAAACCTTTTGGATTTAAGAAAAGAGATCTAGTTGTACTACCTTACATACTTTGGATGTCATATCTTTGTTTTTTTTATTATTATTATTATTATTATTATTATTATTATTATTATGGCTTTTGGACAAAAAAATGACCTGTCACGTCACTGACCCTCCTATATACCTGTTGCATATAAATCAAAATTATATTTTTATTGCAGACCTTTTAATTAAAAAACAAAACAAAAAAAAAACAATATGGAAATTCTTGATTTAAAACAAGACCTAAACTTAATTGCATTAAACACTTACAAGTAAACGTATATAGATGTATAGAATATAATCTAGTATTATTTATATACTATTCTAGTATTTATTAATTTGATTTTCATTATAGTTTAAATTGTATTCATTTTATGTGCTCTTGTCATTATTGATTTTCTTTTAAAAACTTCTATTTAGCATTAATTTATTTTTATTTTAGTTGTATTTTTAGTACTTTTAGCACTTCACTTAAAACTTATTTTACAATAACAACATTGATATAAAAAGGCTAACATTGTTTTAATAAATTTTTTAGCTATGACCAGCCCTAGTCCAATCCCAAGGTTGACCTAAAAACCACTGTACCCATAGCAGTAAACAAGACTAAAACGACACACACATACAGGACTGACAGCACACATTATCAGTACATGTACAAGTGCTTGCATTGTGAAAACAAGATAGTGAGAAGAGGCAAAAAAAAAAAAGATCAATAGATTATATAATCATGCTGTATTGGCAGGAAACAAAGGTATTGTTCAACAAGTACAGAATGTAAATTAAGTTCATAAGGCAATTTTTGCACACCTAGTTTTGCAACAGTTATATTTTTATTCTGTTTGAATAACACAGCTTAATGTTGACTTAGTGTTATGTTGAAGCACACCAATTCCCTTTTCTGCTGAACTTAGCCTTCTAATGTAATGAAAAGCACACAGTGTCCAGGTATGTCAGATATGCCTGCATAGAAACCTTCAAAACACGTTTGAATAAATCAAATGCCTAATTCATTGTTTCATTCGCAACACATAGGGTTTGGCACATAACATTCATTGCCAATGTCTGACAAGTCCTTTAGGGTTTGGCCTCAGGTGACTGTTAGCAATGAGAATGGGGGACAATTGCAGCCATGTTTCCCTACTATGGTGCAACATGAACTTGACTGGCCCCTGAGACCCCCTTGATGTAGCTCGCTTGACTGGTTATCATCTGCCCGGGACTGTGTCTGCAGTCCACAAAACCCAAGTCAACCAGTTCTAGTCCTTCACTATCCCACTCACACACAGAATTCCAACAATCCCAAGGGTTTTACTGGAATTTCAGGGACCCGGAGGAGGGCCGGTGAATTATAAAGAGAGATGAAAATAACTTCTCTTGGGCTGCCGGCTGTTTGGCTCCTCTGACCGCACTGGCAGTTTGTAAGACACTCTATACTTCCAAAGATGGCAGACCCTTTGGGTCAAGGGAGCTGGGGACACTGCTTTAGAACCAATGTCGTCACTGCTTCTCACTGCATCCTCTACTGCTGTCCACTGACAGAGACAGTCCAGGAATGACATGTCATCTTCAGAGATAGATAATGGCCAGTGGCTTAAAAGGGCTATGCTTGTTAAAGGGGCTATATGTAAGAATTTATGTATTTCTACATAATTTTTTTTTTGTTATATACTTGCACTAGCATATTGTATATGACAATTTAGTTCGAACTTTGACCTGAGGAGGGCAGTAATACACTTAGCAGTGCCTACACTGCCAGAATTCTAATAGAGAAGAAGAAGAGAGCTAGTTCAAGATGAGCATTTATGGTTAAAATGAATAAAATTTTTTAAAAAATTTAGAAAATGAGTGATGGTTTCTCTAGATAATACCCTTATTTCTCATCTGCGATCGCGTAGAATGCTTTGAAGCTGCAACGAAACTGTAATTTCGACCTTCAACCATTTGGGGTCCATTGAAGTCCACTATATTGAGAAAAATCCTGGAATGTTTTCATCAAAAACCTTAATTTCTTTTCGTAAACATTGTTTATAAAAAGATCAAATGAAAAACTAGTAATAAAAGAAAAAAAGAAACGCATACACATTATATAGAACAAGTGGCAGGTCTATTAGTTTGCATTTACACTCTTAGACTTATTGCACATATATTTTGACATACAGTATCAGATTGCTTTGTCCTGTCTGTTGCTATGGTTATATCACTGTCAATCATTGCAGTTTCTGATTCAATCATGCATTTAAATTGTAGCAGTACGGAAAAACACACAAGGTCTTTGATGCTGGTCCAATAGATGAGGGAAATCAATTAACTGGAAGTTAATTGTAAATACAGAAACTTTGCAGTTTACTGAGTAGCATGAAAAATAAAACTATTCAAATTGTATATGGGTTATAAACAAAGTGAGCAAAGAGCATTCCCTTTATAAATTACTAAAACAGTCAATCATTCAGGCTATGTTCAGCGCCTGCTCACAGAGATCTACACTCCTCTGAAAACTATGAAAAAAAGCTGTCACACTGAACAATGAATCTCTTATTTAAATCATGTTTTCACTTTGTTGGTAATAATGAAAAAACTACAGTGCTTTGAGTGATGTTGAGTAGACTCTGACTAACTTATACACCTCCGATTGGCCATTGTGTTCAAGGCCTCAACAGATATGTCTGTGATTGGCTACAATTATCAACACTTTAAAAACACATTGTAAATGGAAACCTTTGATGCTATTCACAGAGTGTTTACACAGATACACACAAGAATACTTTAGAGCAGAATATACCCGGTACTCTGTACTACCGGACTGCAAAAATGCTGGTATCATCACATTTTTAAAATATTCCAGTACCAACTTGGTACTGCAGTACTTTTGATAACCCTAAAAATATAAATATAAAAAATTATATGTAGACTGCTATTCAAAAGTTATGGGTCAGTAAGATTTTTTTTTTTTTTTTTTTCCAGAAATTAAGCTAAGGTGCTTTAAATTTATCGAAAGTGACAAAAGACATTTATAATGTTCAATTATTTTAAATAATTGCTGTTTGTAAGTTTCTATTAAATTATAAAACAAATTAAATAAAAATATATTAAAATGGGTGTTATTTTAAATTCTAATAACGTTTTAAAATATTGTTTTTGTATATTGTAGGGCTGCAAGATTAATCGCATTTTAATCGCGATAACGATATCTGCTTCTCTCGATTTATTACATATAATCGTCACAATATTGATATCCTGAAAACGTGTTTTTGCTTTGGGATTTGCGTTATCTTGCATTGATAACAAGCCTCCACTAGCAGTCATGTTTGTGGTTGCCAGAAGCGAAGAGTTTAAATCCCAAATAGGGCTTTTCCCTTAAAAATATATATTGTCTTCCCGGTGTTTTACTTAATCTGTGCAATCTGGCAACTCTGTGCTCGCGCTTCCTCTAAATGCGGAAGCAGCGCTGATGATCTGAAAACAAACGTGTGCTGAAGTTTAGCGATCTCCACAGTGAAATTCTGCTTCAATGAAAGTGTCATACAGCCAGTCTTTGTTTATTCACAAGCCACTTGTACTATTTGTGTGACTAAATCTGCCATGATCAAACCTTCAGCGATGAATTTCAATAAATGCAACATGGATCTCCACCTTACTGTTTGCAGAATAAGTGCACTTTTGCAACCTATGTGACAATTCAATCTGAAAAATTTGGAATTATTGAAAATAATATGAGTTTCGCCATTTTATCTTTTTAAGTTCCTAAAGGATACCAATTTTCATAATGTTAATAAGTCGAAAATGTTGTCGCCACTGGGACGTTCTAAAACGCTTAACATGAAAAACCTTAACGTGGCTTAATTTACTAAGACAGTGTTATTAACAAACCAAACTTAGTAAACACCATACTGATTAAACCATACTATGTACAGAAAAGCAGATGAGCCAGAATATGAACGCAACACGTTTAATTAAGCATTTTCCTCCCATAAAGAAAATGCTTAACATGGCTTAATGTACTAAGACAGTGACATTAAAAGACCAAACTTAGTAAACACTACACTAATAAAGCATACTATACAGAAAAATTGGTTTGTGCATAATTTGATCTTTTAATATCACTAAGTAAGCTACATTAAGCGATGTTAAGCTTTTTCTTCATAACGATTTCCTATGGGAGGAAAACACTTAACGTGTAACTAAATGCATTGCGTTCATATTCTGGGCTCATCTGCTTTAGTATGGTTTATTAGTATGATGTTTACGGAGTTTGGTCTTTTAATATCACGTCTTAGTACATTAAGCCATGTTAAGTGTTTTCTATGGGAGGGAAACGCTTAACATGAAATTCTGGGCTTAACTGCTTTTCTATACATAGGCTAGTATGGTTTATTAGTATGATGTTTGCTGAGTTTGGTCTGTTAATATCACTGTCTTAGTACATTAAGCCACGTTAAACATTTTAGAATGTCCCAAGACAGTTTTTTTTTTTTATATATAGCCTATCAAAGAGCATCTTTGCTTTACGAATTTGCAGGGCAATCTGGATCTGTGGTTTGTCTCATTTGCAAACGAATTGTGTTGCTTTAAAAATCTAATGTAAATACAGATTACACAGCACTCACCAAAACCATGTGTTTTGTTATTGATTTACCATCTAACGAAGTTATCATAGTTGGTGTGCCACCTACATGCCTTTTGGGTGAAGTGTAGGTTGGTAAAGAACGTGCAAAATGGCCATTACTACATTACCCTTTTTGATAATCGTGATTATAATTTTGAGCAAAATAATCGTGATTATCAGTTTAACCATTATCGTGCAGCCCTAGTATATTGTATTTTTAATAGGGCTGCACGATTAATCGCATGTGATTGTCACGCGCATTTCGTCAGTAAAGCCGGTTCCCTGATTACCGCTAAATCGCCATCACCTGCTTTCAAATGGAGCGGCATTTAATAGACAGAGCCGTAGATCACTGACAAGCCACGCAATATCGCGTTCATATCGCAGATGAATCGCCTTCGATAATGAACGCGATATTGCATGGCTTGTCAGTGATCTACGGCTCTGTCTGAATGCAGGGACCAGAGTGAGCTGCGAGATGGAGCGGAACGTGCACAAGCTAAATTGGGAGCACTACAAAATGCTTTAACGTAGATCATACAGCTTTGTGTGGTTGCTGTGTGAGCTCTAGTCTGCTTGAGAGATGTTTTCCACGGTACATAACTTTTTACTGATATATTACTGTAACTGTTATAAATTTAAAGTCAAGCAGGTAATTCCATTTAACAAAACAGTTTGTCCTAACACGTCGCCATTACACTTGTACACTACTAGACTTGTCTGAATGAAAGTGTGCATATGCGTCAACCAGATGGATGCAGCTTGTGATAGAAGACCAGTTCAGAGCAACATCGGCTTAATAAACCAACCTGTTTGAAAACTGTTATTTTTGCAGGTCCATTTGTTAATGTTAGTGCAACATATATTTACCTTTAACTGCAATGTAATTACATATAAAAAATATATTTATATATTTTTTGCATACATATTCTGACAGTGTACAGATGTATGAAAAGCAAATGACAGTTAAAGAGGATCTTGATGCTTTTTATTTTTTATTTTTTACTTTCTTTAGTAAGTAATGTTGCTGTTTCAGCATGAAAGGTCTACAAAGTTACAAAGCATGACATCCAATCCAAAGGGAGTTATTCTCTATATCAGTAAGCAGCACTGTTTCTAAACTCCCTGAAACACCTCGATTACAGTCTTGACTTTAGTTCAGGGAACGTACACGTCACAATATTCCTCATTTAAATAATTCCCACCCAAGGTATACACAAAAAAAGGGGGTGAGGCCTGGTTGAGTTGCGTTATAAGTGTTAAAACATTCATTCATAGTAAGGGGCATGACATTTCCCAAACACGCTCAAAGCGGTTGAAAACTTCACAACACACTGATCCAGCTGACCAATCAGAGCACATTGCACTTTTCGGAAGGAGGGGCTTCAGAGAGGCGGGAACTAAACAGAATGTTACTGACAGACTGAGAAGAGAGGTGCTGCAACAATGTAAATATGTGAAAAAATTTGTTTTTTGAACATTCGAGCATGGAAACCTTTTCTAGTAGACCCCAAAAACAAAATCAAGACTTTGTAAAAGTGCATAATAGGTCCTCTTTAAACTCTAGAATGAAGTTGATTGTTTTTTAATGATATTCTTCTCCAAGCATAGGAAGAGGCGTCTCAATTCCATAATGCATGATCTGGTTGGCAGAATTAGAGCAAGGCAAAGGACTACCAGAGGGTGGAGTCCTCAACCTGTTACTCAATATCTACCCTGACATCTTCCACGAAACACTGCCGCAGTCACACGCAGTGCTCTCTATATGATGTAAAATCTTTTATTCAGCACTTAGCATAATTGATTATGACACATCCTTTTGAAAACCAAACAGAAAACCACAACAAATGTGGGCATAAGAAACCTGCACAAAACTATAGGTGTTCATCTCACCATTTTTTTTTTAAAAGATGCCACCATTTTAAATTCAGCAAGCAGGCTGTAGCTTACGGCAAATCACTCCACAAAATAAAGAAACGCATATTGAGTGTTACAAGCTTTGTTATGAAATCTGAAAGGCTTTAATAAAAGCATAATTTTCATAAGAATCCACAGATCTGCCTAAGGAGAATTTTGCACCACAGAATTTCATTTGCAGAAAGATTATTATTTTCTGCATGTGAGAGAGTTTGTGGGGTCAAGTAAGGGCTGCCTTAATATCTAACACATTTTGGCTTCATTGGATGACAACAGAAAGCAATTTACTGCCCCCTGCAGAGAAGGGTCCTCCCTTGGGTGCTGTAAATACTAAATCTTTTTTTAAATAATGATACATGATGTAATCACTCTCTTCAATAGCATAAATCACCAGGACCTTAATTTCAGTGGGTATTGTACATGATTTATTAATTCAAAGTGCAAGACATTTCTGCACATTCTCTATAAAATATAGACAAGAATTCCAAACAAATTTAAATAAATAAGTTTACAAAACTGTAAGTCATACAAATGACGAATAGCAGGAATAAGTGTAATAATATATATATATTATTTATTTTTGATAATTGTTTGTTTATGATTTAACGCCATGCTAGCTACAT
>RJVU01067793.1:9216626-9251996 GCA_003731715.1 Anabarilius grahami | reverse complement strand
CAAAAACACAGTAAAAAAAAAAATATATATATATATATATATATTGTAAAACATCATTTCAATTTAAATGCAAAGCTGAATTTTCAGTTTTCAGTGTCACATGACCCTTCAGAAATCATTCTAATATGCTGATTTGGTGCTCAAGAAACATTTCTTATTATTATCAATGTTAAAAACAGTTGAGCTGATTAATATTTTTGTGGAAACTGTGACATTTCTTTCACGATTCTTTTATGAACAAAGTTTTAAAAAAAATATTTATTAGAAATAGAAATCTTTTGCAACATTATAAATGTTTTCACTGTCACATGTGATCAATTTTATGCATCCTTATCCTTTTGAAGTATTAATTTCTTAAATAAAAAACCCTACTGACCCTAGACTTTTGAAAAGTAGCATATTCTTATATATCTATTATGTAAATAAACATCTGCTGGAAAAAAAAAAAAAAGTACTGCTAAAAAAAAACAAAAAAAAAAGTCTATAATATCCAAATAAAATGGTTTCATAAAGACATCCATCTAAATAAGAATTAAATCAATTTTGGATTGCTTTAAAATGCAAGTATACTATTCCCCCCATATGAGTCATCCAAGGAGATAGACGTCGTCTTTTTTAGAAATGTACTTCACACCCTGATCACAATAAGCTAAATGCAGTCCTTTCTTGGAGAGCAACACTGTTGGTAATGCTATGGTAAGAGACACCCTGGCTGCCTTCAAGAGAAAACCCTAAAAGTGGTCAATTATTCAGAAGTCTGCAATAAGATGGATCAATGTCAGAATGCAGTTCTTGCGACCCAGCATAGCTCACATCCCACAGAAAAAAAAGAGAGAGAAAGAGAGAGAGAGAGAGAGAGAGAGAGAGAGAGAGAGAGGGTGAAAAAAACAAAAACAAAACGACAGACAGAGAGGGGCCTCTAGACAGGGCCTCCCAGAGAGCCAATAGAGTCATCATACTGGTCACTCCCAAACGATTCAGCAGGAGGACACTCCCAAGCTTGACATTACCCCTTTAAAACACTGCTTATAAAATGCATGCAATGTATTGGAGACTGCGATGGAAACCTGCCAACTTGCAGACTGTGATTTGCATGCAAGTATCTATCTAGTGTGGATTCCATGCCCTGAACTGCAGGAAGCATGCATGCATTCACGCAAAAGCATTCTGGAGAGAGACAGAGCGGCATGGCCGTATTCTCCACACACACAGCAGAAAGGTGAAAGGTCTGGGGGGGGGATCAGCTACACAATGCTTGAAACAATCCTCATAGTATTGCATCAAAACAACACAGCAAGGCTGGACGGTCACCAACAATTGAGCTGTCACAAATAGGGGATTTAGTATCTCTGTGGTCTATTAGCATGACAAACGTGACAATTGCGCATGGCGGCAACATGCTGCATAGCAGCAGGCCGGGTTGCATGGCGGGGACATCGATTCGCTGTGTGCGCCACTGGTGCCAGCGCAAACTCAATGAACCAGGGCCCAACAAGCACAAGATAGACCCCCACTGACATAATCGCTTCCACCCAGAAAAACAGAGGCCAACTTTTAAAATGGTCTATGTGCATCTCCTCAAAAGTACCGTTTGCTTCAAATCAGCTCTGCAATCAGACTTTCAGTTTTCCTTTTGAGCTATGCACCTTTAAGGTATTTGCACACACAAAAAAATGCAGTCTACAATGTCACATATGCTTCATAACAAAAACAATTTAAAGCATGCATATGCATGGAAGGAAACTGACAAGCATAAATTCTTTATAATCCGCACATTTTAAGAAAAAGAAAGATGAATTGTACTTGAAGGGATAGTTCACCAAAAATTCTTGGAACACAAAAGGAAAAAAAAAAAAAAAATTGTCCATACATTTTGAAATATATTTTGGAACAAAAAGAAAGAAATGCATACAGGTTTGGAAGGGCATGAGGGTGAGTAAATCATTTTTGGGTGAAATATCGGTAACTTTATTTTAATGTGTCCTTGTTACACAAATTGCATGTATTAACTATATTATTAACTATAAATTAGGCATAATTACATGCAACTGACCCTAAACCAACCCCTAATCCTATCCTAACCCTATAGTAAGTACATGTAGTTATTTATTATTACTCAGTACTTAAATGTATAATTACACTGTAACAGGGACACAATAAAATGTAACTGAAATATCCCTTTAAAAAGTCCCTATACAATATATTAATATTTAAGTTTAAACTATAGTTGGACTATAACAAGCATTCCTTAAA
Source organism: Anabarilius grahami (assembly GCA_003731715.1). Classification (NCBI taxonomy): domain Eukaryota; kingdom Metazoa; phylum Chordata; class Actinopteri; order Cypriniformes; family Xenocyprididae; genus Anabarilius; species Anabarilius grahami. The sequence goes on along the minus strand of RJVU01067793.1, from coordinate 9,249,743 downwards.
CATTACCCTTCACAATCCACTACCTGAACCCTTCCTGCTCCTCGTGCACATGTAAAGCTGTGTTTGTTTGCATGACGCAGGGGTTGGTTCATAAGGATTTAGTTCCTCAAATGTTCCTCAGGTGTGTCACTATTACACAACAACACAATTACTGCTCTTTCAACTCTGCAAAATCACCTCATTAGGGCGTCGGAATCACACATTCTTGAACCACGCCTACTAATATATGATCCATGAGTGTTCTGTTCTCAGAGTTTAAATGCTCCTGCGCTGCGGTCACTGCATGGATCGGAATGGACCCAGTATAACAGCTGCTGACCGTAGCTTTAATTTGAGCTTGTGCATGTGTGTCAATTCAGCCCAAGGTGCGAGAAACCTCACACACGGGCTCTATACAGTTCTTCTGTGAAAGAGCAAGGACATTAGATATGTTGCAAAGGCTCCATGGAGTGTAAATAAGGGGTCTAAACATGCAGTGCTGAGAACCCTGTGTTTTTGACTGAATTATTATTATTATAGTTTTTTCTGCCTTAAAAATGTTAGAAGAGTCTGAAACATGCACCAGTATTACGGAGCTCAATATACTATAGGTTTTGTTATACATCCATTTCTGTCATTTATTACTCACCCTTATGTCGTTCCAAACCCGTACGACCTTCGTTCATCTTCGGAACACAAATTAAAGGTATTTTTGATGAAATACAAGAGATTTTTTTTTATACGCAATGATAAATCCGCAATGAAATTACCACATTCAAGGTCCAGAAAAGTAGTAAAGACATCATTAAAATAGTCCATGTGACTACAGTGGTCCAACCTTAATGTTATGAAGCGACGATAATACTTTTTGTGAGCAAAAAGGAAACAAAAATAACGACTTTATTCAACATATTCGTCTCTCCCGTCATTCCCCTACGCTATTTCCGTTGAAGAGCTTCCAGGTTCTACATCAGAATGTCGACTCAGTATTGGCCGATGGTGTTCACATGAGCAGCACGACGCATGTGTGTGAAGCTGACGCAGGAGCCGGCCAATAGGTTGTTTGCAATCACGTGGTTCTGGTGATGCGCAAAATTCGGGCGGAGGGCAAGCAGTGAAAATTAGAATGGAAGAGATGGAGTCAAGTCCGTACTGTGCTGGTTTAGAAAGGTATAAACAGAAAATCACCACATATGTTGGATGTGATCCTTATGTTATGAAGAGGAGCGATTTTTCTACTGAATTGAAAGACTTGACTGCCATCGGGGCGCTAGATTTAAAGAATGTGAAGAATGTGAATCTGGCTGCTAAAGTTAGTGAGTTTAGGGCAGTATTTTTGATTTTCTGTGGTGATTGTGAAAAATGTCGCCATTGTAATTCATTCATGCTGAAATTAAGAATTGCAACAGGAGTTCACATCATCGTTCAGGGAAAAAACTGGATGGTGTAATATTATTTGCGCCTTTTCTACGTGTAAAAATACTAAGGGAAGCAGGTTGAGGAGGTGACTGGAAGACGCCGTATAGCAAATCTAATAATGTCCCTGATTGAATCATCACTCAATAAAATAATCACATTGCTGAGTGTTTTTGAAAGTTTTGTATTTTGTTTGGTTTAATAATTAACATTACATTTGCGAGTGTGACACTCACTCGTCTTGTAAATGAGTATAACTTGTACGCAGCCACTTAAAATCTGTTCTTCTATGGGTTTGATTTTGGTTATCATTTGTTGAAATAAATACAAAAAAATACAGTGTGTCGGTGTCTGTCATAGACTGTAATAAAGGGTGTCTGTCCGCTGAATGTGACCCCCCGATTCTCCTGGGTGGTCATATGGGAAAGTGAATATTTACAAAGATTAAAACTACATTTACATCCTTCCAACAAAGAAATGGATCGACTTCTGTAAGCATGTTGAACATTTTTATTTATTTTTCTACCATACGATGGCTGAAGCAGCAGCGCGTGACACTGTTTTCATGGTAACCAGATCAACATTGTGAACGGAATTATACAAAACTTAAGTGAAAACACCAAATGATCATGATAAAATATCTTCTCTTCCCTGCAAACGATACCATGAAGAACGTGAATATTTCAATCAAAAACAAAAAAAGGTAAGCAGGTATCCATATTCATTTCAGTATCAGCAGACACAAAACGCTATAAAAAGGTGACAACTTTTAAAATAAAAAAAACGATAAAAGTTACATAAATGTTAAAAGCTCCTTGTGGTTTCTCGATTTGAGCAACCATAAACGACGCAAAACATAGGAATTTTGAGTTTGTGATAGGATTCCTATATAGAAAAATCACTCCCTGCCCTTTAGCCGCATTTGCACTGCAGCAAAGACGTTGTGTGCTATCAACCTATACTGAGCAGCGTTCGGACGTAAACAAAGCAGCGCTGCACTGAGTTAACTGCGTACGAGTCTGACATGGAAGTGAACAAATTGTTGAATAAAGTTTGCTTTTTGCGCACAAAAAGTATTCTCGTCGTTTCATAACATTAAGTTTGAACCACCGTAGTGACGTTGACTATTTAACGATGTCTTTACTACCTTTCTGGACCTTAAATGATGGTAATCATGTTGCTTTCTATGAGGGATAAAAAAACAAAAACTCTTGGATTTCATCAAAAATATCTTAATTTGTGTTCCGAAGAGAAGCGAAGGTCTTACAGGTTTGGAACGACATGAGGGTAAGTAATTAATGACAGAAATTTCATTTTTGGGTGAACTAACCCCTTTAACAATGGTTGACTGCCACAAAACTTGGTGGGTCATTTTAAGAGCTTAGTCTGATGCAACATGCAAAGCTTCATGCAGTATGGCACTATAAGTGGAAAACATGAAAATGCATGCAACAAATTTGCATACAATGAATATAATGATTGTGCATGAACTGGTGCTAACAAATGCCAATAAAAAGACAACAGTGGTTTTAGAATATGGACAATTTTGTGAACCTTTTTGCAACACTGAATATCAAGTAATAAGCAAATGAACATTAATCTTCCATATATGAGATAGGAAGCAGCTTTTTGCTCGAGGGTTTGTGATTATTTTTGCATGGAGACTTATGTAGCACATCTGAACCCTGTTCCTTAAAATGATTGCAGCAACAAAACTATATTTAGCTCCTTATTTTTGCAGCCTCTACCTATGCATTACTGCTGGAACAAAGCTTGCATGACAGAGCGTCCGAATAATTTTCCATTGCGTGCAACTAATAAAAATTGTTGCATGCTCAACATGGCATGCAAGCAGGCTGTCAGGTCCCTGTTTCCCCATTGCACTTGCACACTCAACAACCGTCGACCAAAGTTTCGTGTTACCTAATGCACCTCGCATGCATCAACGACAGAAGTTGTACGACCGAATCTAATCTGCAGACCGAAGCCGAGGCCGTCGTGACGTCACAATCGAACATTGTTCGAGAGAAAATCGCCTCGTGCGCGTGAATAAATCGGGTGCGGACAGCGTTGCCATTGCACAATCACTTTTGCATTGCTGGCTAGGCAGTTCCTCAACGCGGAAAGAAGGCGTTTCTTTTAATAATCGTGGTAGAACAAGAATGCAAATAGCGCCTGTGCGAGTGTCTAAGGAGAGCATCGCCTTACCAGAAAATCTGCAAAAGGGCAGATCATTAAAACATGCATTGCAACTGATCAAACTTTTAATGCATTGGCCACGATGAAGCTGCAGCCGTGCACTTTGCAAGCCATGCAACGCTGGCTGCATTTCCGAGGTTTTGCACGGATCGGTTGAGTAAAAAAAGTACCTACCTCCTTTTGGCACGGACATCTCCCCTTTTGGGTTGGGGGAAGGGGAAGCACAAAAGACTTTGCCTTCCTTGTCGCTCCCTCCTTCCATCTATCCCTCGCAGTGAGGCTTCAAGCGGGCTTGCTTGCAACAAAGGTGCAAAATACAAGCCCCGATCTTCATGCACTCGGAGCCTTTGGGCGTCGGGTAACTTGTTCTCCGTGCAAAGGCTGGCCTTTCAATTGCACGCAACGAAAACGGGGAGATTTCTGCAACCGCTCTGCAAAGAAACCTCGGCAGGCACTTACATGATGGGCCAAGGCCAGCAGCTGAAAGCTCCTAACTTGGATCAGTGTGAGCCCCTGCTAACACACGTTCTTCCTGCCTGACGACGCCGGGGATCATGGGACTGGTAGTTTACACGTAATTGCTGTGCGCCGGGGAAAAAGGAGGAGTAGGCCTATTGCTAATGTGATTCTTTTCAGGCTAACAGACAGATACGGTGTTTCAGACAGACAAACAGGGTGTGAAGTACTTGAGGAATTGAATAATGAATTATTTTGTTATGCTAATTTGCTCTAGTTCAGAATTTTATCATGTTATTGTTCCAATTCTTATTGTTTTGAACTGTTTTAGTACTTTTTGTACTACAAGAATCGCTACAATAAATACTTTTTGGGGGAAACTTGGATGTTACGAATTAGAAATCAATTTAATACAGTTCTTTTGTCATTAATTGTGGTTATGCATTTGAATTATTAATTCATCCCATGTTTATATAAATTAAAATATCACTGATTACAACTAAACAAAAACTATGAACAACCAGTCAGTATTAAAACTATTTAAGTTCGCTATATAACATTCGTGCGATTTAACGAAAAATATTGGTTCATTTCTAGTTGGACATGACGTTCTTCTGACAGATTAATTTATTACCGTTCTTGATTCATAAGTGTTTTTGACTCACTTAAATGAACCGACTCCTTAGAGTCATTCTTTTGTGAATCGAACTACATTAAAGGGATAGTTCACCCAAAAATGAAAATTCTGTCATCATTTACTCACCCTCAAGTAATTCCAACCCTGTATACATTTCTTTGTTTTGCCAAACACAAAAGAAGGTATTTGGAAGAATGTTTGTAACCCCCACTGACTACCATAGTAGGAAAAAAAATACTGTGGTAGTCAATGGGGGACGAGATCTGCTTGGTTACAAACATTCTTCCAAATATCTTCCTTTGTGTACAGTAGAACAAAGAAATGTATACAGGTTTGAAGATGAGTAAATGATGACAGAATTTTCATTTTTGGGTGAACTATCCCTTTAATTGTTGATTCAGTAAAAAGAACCGTTTCGTTCTGAATAGAACAACACTGGTCGCTGGTGCTTGACAATTTCCCTACATCTCTGCTAAGGGCACTTCAATATAAAGCGTGACCTCTTAAGAACTGAAGTGTCTTAAGTCTTTGTCTTCTTTCTTTTACCCTCATAATCAATGATGGACTCAAACTTTGTGTAAGCATCATTATTTTATTGTGTGGTCTTCAATGGAGAGTGAATAAACATAAGCTACACATGATCTCGACATGCAAGGAAATGTATCTAATAAAAAAACTATTAGTGTGGGCATAAAGATAATACAGAGAAAAAACTAACTAAGAATTTTATATATTAAATAACCTGCACAACTATGTGACATTTCAAGACATTACAGGTTTGAAAGAGATGTGATATTTTCATTATATTTACAGTAGCACCATGGAACTTTAAATCTTAATAACTATGTTGTTATTATGGCAAAATTCTATTTTTGGTTTTAAAGCAGTCATAATAATATGATTTACAATATGTTATGCTGAAATAAAACAATCTTTTTTCTTTCTCCAGTTTGGACATGATGTTGTGTTGATTATACATGCATGATTTAGGGCTTCTGCCTAATTGAGTTTAAAAAATACCTGCGATATGAGTAATATTTGGCACACAAAGTGTATGTCACACCCAATATTAAAGTAAAAATTTGGTCAAAAATCAAAATACTGTCATAATTGACTAAACTTTCCTTTCTTACGTGGAACGCAAAAGAAGATATTTATAAGAATGTACAAGCTGCTCTTCTCTCTACAATGCCAGTGAATGGTGACCACAGCTAACAATCAAGATTTTCAAGGTACAATTTTCAACTTTTTATGGTGTTTTTGTCCTTTTTAGAGCTTGACAGCTCCTGGTCCCATTCCACTTTCATTGTAAGAGAGCAGCGTTAACATTCTTCAAAACTTTTCCTTTTGTATTCCATGGGAGAAAGAGTCGTACAAATTTGGAATGACAAGAGGGTGAGTAAATAATGACAGAATTTTCTTTTTTGTGTGAACTAACCCTTTAATTTCATACATGTGGACCAACCGTGCGTTCACACCGCCACCGGCGAGAGCGGCGCGGCGCATCTTAGGTTGCCACAACTTGTCATTTACTTTGACCCTCCCGCCGGCGGTGGTTTGAACGCACAGTACAGCGTTGTTGGCAAGGCAGCCAAGGCAAATTTTGACACCCTCGCCACCGGCGGTGTGAACGCACAGTAAGACGTTTCATTTTTTTGACACTTCTTTCCCCAGAGTAAACCTCTAACTTACAATACATTATAAGGACAGTGGAGATGCACTTCATTAGTCTTAATCACACTAGATACACTAAACGTTTTCTGACCCGCATCAAAAAAAGTATGGACCTTCTAAATCATGCATGTGTATCCTACTTCAATGTGCCTGTTACATTATTTCTTGGATGCTATGAGAGTCTGGTAAATAGGCTTCACAATGATGTGCAAGTACAGCGATCCATCCACCAAGTACTCGGATGTGCGATATTGCAGGTCCACATCAGCCAGGAAGTCCCCCACCTCCTCTGTGCTTTGGTGGAAACCAAAGATATGCCGCACCACAAGCTTGCCCTTCTGCTTTGTCAAGATGAGCAGAGTCTTTTGGAAGATTACACCTGCAAAATCTGCACTGGAAGTAGCAGGCGTGATGATGATACGAGGCCGGGCAATTCCACTTCCTCCATCGGGCCGCGGTGGCTGCATGGCGCCCTGCTCGGTGTACATGGGCCGCATGCTGAGAGGGAGCCAGCGGGGTGAGAACAGGGCGTTCCACGTCACCCGCTTACTGGAGTCGAATCCGCTCGGACCCAACTGGGTCTGGAAACTGGTGCTGCGGTCATCCCGTGCCGGGTTGCTTATGATCCACTGAGAGCCCCACATGGATGAGAGATAGTTGCGGGGCACGAAGAGGCTGCAGTTCACGTCGAAGAACTTGGCTAGCTGAAGGGGTGAAGCTGAATGGAACTGATACGATAGATAGAGAAGATTGCGCACCGACTCGTGGTAGCGCGTCATGATTGGTGACTGTCGCTGCAAGCGAAACAGTTCACGTGGAGGGATCATGGCGTAGCGCACCAGTCGAAGGGCGTTCTCTGCTGTCAGGCTGTCTGGGTCATTCTGGGTGATCCAGATTTCAAGCGCCTCAAACAGTTCCAGCTCACTCTTCAATACTAAATCAGAGCGCTGCAGGAGGGTCATTAGCAATTCAGCACTAACCGACGGCCATTCTGCATTCTGAAGCACCGATGACAGATTCCACGATAAAAACTGAAGGCAGCTGTCTCTCAGTGCCGTGTCGCCAACCGTCACGGCGTACTGGTACCAACTCACCACATGACCGCCAATAGAATCGCTGGCCAGGTTCTGGCTCATGTACTGGGTTAGTCCTTGCTGGAGGCTGGAGATGCCGTACTTGGTTGCCAGTCTGTGCAGTGGTGTGGCCTGGTCCAACTGCAATGAGAGTTCACCACAATACAGATATCTGCAAAACAGAAGAAAATTAGATCATCAAATAGTGTATCTTATAGGAATTTTTAGTGCTGGGACGATACATCGATTCTCGATCGATACAATGAATCTGGATCAATCCTGATACTTTCTCTCTCTCATCGATTGTGAGCTTAGTTTTAACAGCAGATGGCGCTCTAGGCTAGTTTTTAACCACACACTGTCAAACGCTCACGAAGAAGACTGCTGGACAGCGCTCGTCGAGTCATGTAAGTGGTTAAATATACTTGCACCTCGGCTCAGAATGCTTTTATGATGCGAGATTTGTAATTCGCTTCAACCTTTTCAAACTTTATGAATGATTATTTTAGGTTTAAGTGGTGTGTGTAAAGGAACTGGAAGCAGACAGCGTACGCATGTTTCTAAAGCACATATAGTAGTGCCATCTGCTGTTTAAAGGAACACACCAAGCCGACGCCGACGCCGACGCCGACTAACTAGTGGCGACGAAAGCAGACTGCAGGATTGGCTCACGTCGGCAGCGTCTGGGTCTAAAGTTGGCCTGACACACCAAACCGACACCCGACGGCCAAGTAGCACGTCCGTTCTGCGCCTGCGCAAGATTAAATTCCTTTCCGTACCAGCAGGTGGATGTATCTGAACAGCCAATCAGAATGATCAGATGGCCAGAGGGGTCGACAAGCTCCGACGCCATTTCAACATGTCGAATCGGCCGAAAAAAAGCAGAAAAGGACCAACTTCAGCAGACGGTGCGGAACACACTGAGAAAACTTAGTCGGCCGACGAACAAAAACTGCCCGACGGCCGACCATCGGCTTGGTGTGTTCCTGCCTTAAAAACTAAGCTCAGAAACGATTCGAGAGAGAATCGTGATACGTCTGAAAATATCAGAATCGCTCCAGACTCTTCATATCGCGAAACGAGATTCGATGTATTGTACCAGCTCTAGGAATTTTACATTTCAGTTCAGTGTCAGAATTGTAATTTTCGTTTTATTATATTATAATCAGTGTTTGGGGTAACGCATTACAAGTTACATGAGTTATGTAATCAGATTACTTTTTTAAAGCAACAAGTAAAGTAACGCATTACCTTTAAATTTACATCAAAATATCTTGTTACTTTTTCATATAAGTAACACAGGTTACTTTGTTTTCCCATTTTTTGACTGATGTCTCTCCTGCAATTATATATGTTAAATAATACAATATTAACAGTGTCTTTGCTGCTGGCCTTCGATGATCAAATGTAACCATACCAATAAAAATGACTTTAGTTAAACATCACATTTGTGTTTCATTTTTTTTTGTTTGTATTTCTGAGGAGTGTCTCCTGCAATCCAGAATGGCAGCACAGCTGAAAGGTTTGTTTGAGCTGCGCCCTCTGCTGTACAGGTGTGATTTTGCATTTCTTTAATTCCTCAGGATTATTCAATTTTTTGCCAAAAACATAACTTTTTTTGTTATTAAAAAACAAGCAAGCAAGCTTAGCCTATGTGAGAAAAAGTAACACAAAAGTAAAAACACGTTACTTTTTATAAAAAGTAACTTAAGTAATGCATTTAGTTACTTCTTTAGGAAGTAACAATATTGCAACACATTACTTTTAAAAGTAACTTTTCCCAACACTGATTATAATTATTATTATTATTAGTAGTAGTAGTATTTGCTATTTGTATATATATTACTTACTTTTTAAACCTTAATTTTATTTCATATTTAATAACTAATTTATTTTATAAACTTAGCTGACAACATTGTGGTGAAGATTTTGGCTGTATTAGTTGTTTTGGCTGTAGCATTAAAAATATTTGTCATTATTTACAAAACTTGTATTTCCTTTTATTCACAGAACAAAGGAGGAGATTTACATTTACATTTATGCATTTGGCAGACGCTTTTATCCAAAGCGACTTACATTGCATTATACTATACATTTGTATCGGAGTATGTGCAATCCCTGGGATCGAACCCATGACCTTGGCATTGCTAGTGCCATGCTCTAACCACTGAGCTACAGGAAAGGAGATATCATTTAGTAAATTAATGTTTAATAAATCAACTTTATTAACGATTTATTTTTATAATAGCTGTTTACATTGTAGTGAATATTCTGGCTGTATTAGTTGTTTTGGCTGTAGGTTTAAGAAATATATGTCATAATTTACAAAGCTTTTATTTCCTTCGTAAAAAACAAAAGGAGATATACATAGCAAAATATTTAATACATTCATATTTTATTAAAGATTTATTTTTATAAAGCTAGCTGACAACATTGTGGTTGTATTAATGGTTTTGGAAGTAGTTTTGAGAAATGTTTCTAATTGGTTGAAAAAAAAAAGTGTACTACATGATTATTCAAAATTAATGATGTAAGTATTTATGTTTTGTCTCTGAACTTGCAATTCCTCTTCCTGTCATTCCTATTTGAATTTCAATACAGCTTCCTTTGGGGGGGGGGGGGTGTCCAATTCAATTCATATTTAATGTCATGAATTGAAAGGGAGCCAACATTTTGTCATTTATGGCGTCTATTGGTTCTGTGAGCCAAACTGGATTGTTAACTGATAAAATAATATCATTTTCTACAATAAAAATATAAATCTGTTTAATAATAATGCATTTCTCTTGGCTAAGTGAACTTTTTGTTCTCTACCATTGTAGTTTAATGCTTTCACTCCGTCTCCAACATAAATTTGCCTTGTTTTCCTCTTTTGCTGGTGATTGTATCTTTGTTGTCTTATCCTTTGGATCGCTATAAAGGAAATAATACCCCAAACAAAAAACTTCAGCTCATTCAAAATAAATGAGTAGGCGGCATGTGCTCTTGTAACCAAAACATCTTCTCACGCTAGCTTCACTTCACCATTGTAACTTTGCCCCGTTTGGCCCTTCTCTTTGTAAAGGTGCTTTACAAAAGAGCAGAGAGTTCATTTTTAAATATTGCTGTTGTGTTTTATTGATATTATCTCCTATTGGGTCTAAGCAGCTGACAGCAGGAAGGTTGCAGTTCCACCATTGGCCATTAGAGAGAGTCTTGGACATGTGTGGGATGGGAATGTTCTCATTACTTGTCAAGACATGTTTTGGGATGGTACAGCAGGGATGGTACAACACTGCAGACTTTTTCATAAAATGTAAATTTTGTAGTTCTATAAACTCAGTTTTATAAAGTGCATCAGCAAATCCCACCCAACTCACATGCTTTTCTTTCAAAGAAAATACCGATGATGCTTTACAGTTCTTGTCTTGGTTTGACCTAAATAATAATAATAATAAAATATGTGCTTGTTGCTTTATTTTTTTCTTTTCTTTTGTTTTGTTTTGTTATTTTATTTTAACACAAAAAGAGAGATTTTAATGCTCTTTTCCATATAAGATTGATTAATAGTGACAACCGCAGTGAAGTGTACTATTTTTTTTATCCATTTTCAAGCTTGGCAGTCATGGTCTGTTGTATGTATGCAAGCTTGGCATATATATATATATATATATATATATAGACAGATAGACAGACAGATAGATAGATAGATAGATAGATAGATAGATAGATAGATAGATAGATAGATAGATAGATAGATAGATAGATAGATAGATAGATAGATAGATATAGATTTTCCCAACTCAATGCTTTTCACCTGATGAATTTATCGAACACAGCAGTGCATTCTGCTATTTCTCGCAGCACTAGCGTGCTACTATTGCGGTTTCTCAGCATCTCTTCAAACACTCGGCTCTGCAGTGAAAGCACCAGCGTGTGGGCTTGGATCACCTTAACCTCATCCGCATTCACTGTTTCCACACGTAGGGAAATGTCACTGTTATTCCCCAGCATTAGAAGGCCCTCCAGCCGTGCCACCAGCCCCTGCGAGTGACTGATGACTTCTGTGGTGCCTTCTTCCAGTCTCTCTGCCCTCAAACCTGCAGAGTGACGGGGAAAGAGGTGTAATTATTCATGTCCAGTGACTGCTGATGGGTGTCACAGTATGTGTGTTTGTAGACAATCCAAGGGAGAGAGATCTAGAATAAAAACACAGAAGCACTACACACTTACAACATAACGTTATCACAAGACAAAGAACACAGGCAAACTAAGGGCTTAAATACAGAAGGGAGATCATTAACATAACAGGGAACGGGTGTAACTCAATTAACAATGTGCATGTGTATAACGTGTTCAGTCTATAGGTGCGTAGTTTTTCTTTACAAAGTGACATCACCAACTACTGGCCTGGCAGCATAATACAGCGTTTTTAATAGTTTACGCGGATCTGTGTGAAAGGGGGACGTTGTCGTCTGTACGCAAAAAAAAAAAGGTGTTTTTCTGTTTTTAGTACAACGTTGTCGTGTAAACCTACCCTAAACATAACCATTACAATGAGGACCAAACCCCAAACTGTAGCTACAAACTGACTAATAATCTAGGTTTAGTTTGATTTGTTGAATAGAAAGTGCAACGGGTAAGTAATTCAATCCATTATGCTTTGCAGTTGTTGTATTGATTGTATTGTAGTTCAATCCATCCATATATATATATATATATATATACCCTAATGATCAATAAGTCTCTTATGCTCACCAAGGCTGCATATATTTACGGAAGAGGATTAGGGCCAAGCAATAATAAAAAAATAAAACCATCTCGAGATTAAACTCGTTAAATTACGAGAAAAAAGTCGAGATAAAATGTGGAGAATAAACTCGTTAAATTACGAGAAAAAACTTGTTAAATTTCGAGAAAAAAGTCGAGATAAAATGGTGAGAATAAACTCGTTAAATTACGAGAAAAAAGTCGTTAAATTACGAGAACAAACTCGTTAAATTTCGAGAAAAAAGTCGAGATAAAATGTTGAGAATAAAGTAATTAAATTACGAGAATAAAGTCATTAAATTACGAGAATAAAGTCATTAAATTACGAGAACTCGTTAAATTTTGAGAAAAAAGTCGAGATAAAATGTTGAGAATAAAGTCACTAAATTACGAGAATAAAGTCATTAAATTACGAGAAAAATGTCGTTAAATTTCGAGAAAAAAGTCGAGATAAAATGTTGAGAATAAACTCATTAAATGAACGAATTTATTCTCGTAATTTAACGACTTTTTTCTCGTAATTTAATGAGTTTATTCTTGTAATTTAATGACTTTATTCTCGTAATTTAATGACTTTATTCTCGTAATTTAATGACTTTATTCTCAACATTTTATCTCGACTTTTTTCTCGAAATTTAACGACTTTTTTCTCGTATTTTAATGAGTTTATTCTCAACATTTTATCTCGACTTTTTTCTCGAAATTTAACAACTTTAATCTCGAGATGGTTTTATTTTTTTTATTATTGCTTGGCCCTAATCCTCTTCCGTATATATTTGATCAAAAATACAGTAAAATGATAATATTGTTAAATATTACAATTTAAAATAACTCTTTTAAATTAAATGTAATTTATTCCTTTGATGACAAAGCTGAATTTTCAGCATCATTACTAAATCATTCTAATATGCTGATTTGCTGCTAGACAGGCATTTTATTATTATAATATCAATGTTGAAAACAGTTGTGAAGCTTAATTTTTTTTTTTTTGGGGAAACATGATACATTTTTTTTATATTTTATGATGAATAGAGAACACAAAAGAACAGCATTTACAAGATAAAATCACATTCTAAATATAATTTATTATATATTTTATTTTGAATTATAGATAATCTTATAAATATAGATATGATTATCTTAAACATTATGTCATAATTTTTATGTTTTAGATTTTCAGAACTTTCTTCCAGGTTTAAATTAGATTATTTCTCACCTAAGAATTTGAACTTGCATGTTTCGGTGTTAATTTGCAGTGTTTCCTCTTTTCCATTGTTCATATTACACATACAGTAGAACTGTCTTAACCGCCTTGTTTTTCCATAAGGGAACAAGAGTTTTTAAACAGAATGTGTTTTCATGGCTCTGCACCCTCAAAATGATCATCCAACTTCCGTTGTGCATTTCCTTGAATGCTGGTCCGGGTGTCATTGCAGAGTTCTCGGAAATACCATCATGCATTTGTTTGTGTTGGTGTTGTGTGTGCATGAGAACAAACCACTTATAGCGCCCTGGTTTCCTATTACTTGTTACCACATAAAGTACAAGCCGTTATGAATCATACAACAGGTTCATAATAAAATACAACAGAAATCAAAGGAAAGTCTTAAATGCTGATGATGGGTTAATTGTTTTTCAACAAATTAAAACATTTTAATGGTCTTTTACTACCCAGACATGATTAGGTAGGGCATTGTATTTGATAGATAATAATTGGACATTATTTTTCATGCTAGAACATGCTTTCATCCTTCTCGTATTAAAAAAAGCATGATCTTGATAAATTGAAGATCACCTTTTTCACAACTGATATGTTAAAATGTCTCTTAACATGCAACTTTGCAAAGTGCAGATTTCACACTCCAGACTCTTNNTTTTTTTTTTTTTTTTTTTTTTTTTTTTTTCAGGAGATGAAACCCAGAGTTCTGGATATCTCTATCCACAAATCCAATACTTCTGACATTATGTCCAAACATTGCATCTATCATCTGGGAGAAAGTCCAAGTCACCTTACCTCCACGGACAGGTTGCATATACGACCCGATGGCCAACAGCAAGAAGAGCAGGTAAACATGGGCAAGCAACCCTTTTCCCAACAAATAAGCCATCTTTTCTTGTCCGATAGTGGATTTGATCTCCTACTCTCTTTTCTGTCTCTATTCTATATTTTCGACTGTTTTCTTTCTCTTTTCAACCCTCTACTCTTCCTTGATTTAATTGTCTTTCTTCTGTTTCCTCCTCCTCCTCCTCCTCTTCAGTAGATGATGGATAGTCTGTCGGCCCCCTTTATGTGGCATATAGACTATGGTGCATAACTAGTATGTAGGTTACTGGTTGTTTTGGGTTAGTTCCACCCTCACAATATCCTATCGATCAGTGGAACCTGTGGGGGGTGGGGAGTTCGTTTTGGTGGGCAGGAACGCCAGTTGCCATGACAACGGCTTTGATTTTGACTTTTCTCTTTTTCAATGTTGTATGACATACATCCAGAGGAGGCCTCAGCTGTTCGGGCAGAGCAAGCGTGGAATTCTAATCACGAACTGTAATTGTAACTGAGAGTTGCAAGTCTGTTTATGCAAATCTGCATGCATAAATGAATGCATGGGCTCTTTTTATATTTTAATAAAAACGTGGCTTTCTATGCAGTATAAACACAAATTTGTTTGCTACATGGCTATAGAAAACAGGTTGTGGCATTTCTTTTTGCAAAAAATAAAAAACAGTGCACTTTTAAAGGGTTAAGTTCAGAATTCAAATTTCCTGATAATTTACTCACCCCCATGTCATCCAAGATGTTTATGTCTTTCTTTCTTCAGTCGAAAAGACATTTTGAGGAAAACATCACAGGATTTTTCTCCATATAGTGGACTTCACCAGGGTTGAAGGTCCAAATTACAGTTTCAATGCAGCTCTACGTGTTCCCAGATGAGGGAAAAAAAGGTATAAAGAACCTTTTGTTCATTGAAAAGTTTAAATGGCTATTAAAGGTTCTTCATGGAACCATAGATTCTAATATATAACATAAAAATGTAAGTTAAATGGATAGTTTGCCCCAAAATGAGAATTCTGTCATCATTTACCCTCCCCCCTGTAATTATTGTATGAATTTCTTTCTTCTGTGAAACACAAAAGACCATATTTTGAAATATATATGTTTTTTGTTGTTGTTGTTGTTGTTTTTGTCCTTACAATGAAAGACTTTTGTTGTATTATGTAAGCTTGTTTCTGTCACGGAATAAGAAATATAAAAGCTAATTGCGACTATTTTCTCACAATTGTAAGTTTATATCTCACAATTCTGAGAAAATGTCAGTTTATATCTTAAAATTCTGACTTTATTTCTTGTAACTAAAAGTTAGAGGTGGCCTTTGCAATTCGGAGACCCATTTTAATGAAACAGTCGGAAAACCACCAGTAGTGGCGGTAAATCAATGTCTTAACCATTGAATCATTCAGTCACAAGATTCTTTCAAAACGGCTGATTCATTCAGGGACACAGCAGAAGTGACTAAGTGAGTCATCGAGTCATTCATTCATTAGAACATTTTGTTCATAAACGCAGATTAATTCAGTAACAAAACAGAAACCGTGATGCTCGGAGACGTACATTGGCTCTGCTGTTTGGAACTATTTTTGTTGGCAAAAAAGAGGAAAATCAGACAATATTGTGTCTAAAATGTAAATCACCTAATATCCTATAAAAGTATTGTTTATTGAATTGTTATATAAAATCAATATCACATTTGCAAACGTGCTGATATTCGGGAAAACAGCACTTTGGCTTGTGTGATATTGCTTATAAATATTAAAAACAAGAACTTATATGGAGACTTAATTTTGCATCATATCTTGTTTTTTTTTAAATTAATTTTGGTGGCATTTTTGCCCCAAGCCCCCATTAATTTCTGACCCTGTGTGCTGTGTGATGACAGGGCTCATTTTTCAAGTACAAACTTAAGCCCCTTCTGATGTGAGGCCCATTTTAAGTGAAACATAGCAAAGGCCACTACTGATCTTGCAATTGATTTATTTTGTTTTGCACAATTCTACAAAAAAAAGGTCAGATTTGCGAGTTATACACTCAGAATCGCAATAAGTCAGAATTGCGAGATATAAGCTTGCAATTGCGTAAATTGTGTTACAAACTCGGAATATAAACACGCAATTCTGACTTTTTTTCTCTAAATTGTGAGAAATAAATTGAGAATTGCAAGTTATAAAGTTGAAATTGTGATTCATAACTCACACTTGCATTGAGATAAAAAGTCAGTAACATTTTTTTTTTTATTCTGCAGCTGAAACAAGCTTCCATATTGTATGGATGAAAACTGTTGAAACATTCATTAAAATGAATGTTGTATTCTGCAGATGAAAGGAACCAAAACAGGTTAGAGACAGGTTTGAGAGTGAGTAAATGACAGATTTTTACATTTTTTTGGTGAACTTGAATAGCACAACAAACTGCTCAATTTGAGATATCATTCATGCCCGTAGCACAAAAAAGAAGTTACATGTGTAAATTTAATTCTTAGGGTTAAGGATTTGTATAGAAGTAGTAACAGGACTGTCTAAACATGGCACCCAGAAGTATGTGACACCCTTGTACACTGTATTTTTCTGTTAAGCATTCAGCCAGTCTCTCAGCCAGACTGAACATGTTGGTCCTATTACATGCTGTCCACACTTAGGATCAAAAGAAGGATTGGAGTCTATTTCTCTCTCTGTATGTAAGGACATCCACCCCTTAGTCCTCTAGTTAGAGGTTATGTCACTTGTTTACTGCCAGTCAAAGGAGCGGGAGAAATGTGCTGAGAGTGTCTGAACCTTGGCTGTGTGACAAGGCAACAGAGGGAACAGATATGTGTGTGTTTGTGTAAGTCTACGGATGTGTGCTGTGCGTGTGTGAGATGAACTTCCGAGGAAAATTTGAGTAAATCATTTACTTAGGAGAAACCCTAAAGCTACTATCAGGCCGATTGTGACCCTGATCTAGACTGATAGTGATGAATGGATTCCTCTTAAGGCTACATCATACAGCATTCGGTTGGGTGAATAAAAAAATTGATTTGATTTTAACTAGGACAATGCACTGTCAAAGTTTAACAGACCTGATAAAAAAAGGCTGCAATTCAATGTCAATACAGAGAGCATCTATATCCATGTGTTTCATTTCAAATACCTATTCAGCTCTTAATATATTATATATTTCATATATTCTAGACTTATTCTATATTAAATTATTTATACAATTTAATGCACCTTTGCTGAATAAAACTTAATTTCTTAACTATAAATTTAGAACATTATATATCTCTAAACTGATTGGCTAATCGTGGCATCCTGCAGTAAAATATTTTTCTATAATGACGACTAAGCTATATAATTGACCATTGTACCTAGCAACCAATTTCCTACCAAGCTGTCCTGGATTCTGGATTTCTTCTGACATATTGCAATCATTTCTCTTTAAAATATAGCTGAAAGCAGCAATTAAGGGGCCAAGCACAACAGAAGCAAACAAGGAAGCTAGCAGCAGACCAACTGCAAAAATTTGTAAATAAAGACATTTGGAGACAAAGACACATGTCAATTTTGAAGTCAATCAGACCAATGGTACTGTAATTAGAGCCAATTTCATGTTTTGTTCAATTATAGTCCCACTGCTTTTTTTGTGTGTCCTCAGAGTGCCCCCATACATAAGGGTGTCAAATTTGGTGAAAATATCCCATTTTGTTTAGGAGTTATAGATATATATATTTATATATATAAACATAAAAAAATTACACACACCTGATTTTGATTGCATTTTTTGCCACTTACTATCAAAATTTTGACAATTGGCCATGAGCATGTAGTCAATGACCTATGTTTCTGATTTTACGATGGTTTCGTCTCAATCGGACTAACATTTTCGAAGATATTTGCGAATGTTGTTTAAATGCTAAATCACAACGTTGCAATAACCATAAGGGCGTAACCTAGCATGCATGATATCATTGGACTCGGCAAGGATTCAGGAATCTAAGGAGATGACGAAATTGTCCTGAGAAAACATGTCAACCACATCCAAAGTTATAAGCATGTAAATAATTTTTCACCACTAGGTGGCACTGGTCCGAAACATCTCAGACTCCTTCAGGGCATCGTGCCGATGACCCTCACAGAGTTTCGTAATGATACATTCATGCGTTCGTAAAGTACAACATTTTACTACACAATTCAAAATGGCTGCCACCAAAAATGGCCGATATGGGTATGGGAAAATTGGATATCATTCGAATCGGCACGATGCCCCAAAACTAATGAGCTGAAACACAGCATGTAACCTCAGGTCATGCTTGTGAGGACAAATATCAAGTTTGGTCTGAATACGATAAAGCCTTACGGAGATACAGCCTTATGTCTAGTTATATGTGAAATTAATTTGCACGTTTTTCGAAAATGGTTTGAGAAATCAACTTGAATTAAACAACTTTTTGTCAGCATGGTCTGAAGATGATCTGGTTCAATTTTTGTGATAATCTGAGCAACGGCTTAGGAGGAGTTTTTAAAAGTAGGTTTTTCAGAAAATTCAAAATGGCCGGAAAATTTTTATGATGGAACATGTCATAGGGTGCAATCAAATCGTCTTGAGCCAAGGAAAAAAACTATTTTGTTTCTAGACTTTGCAGTTCAGAAGTTATTAGCATGAATGTGAGTGCTAATTTGGTCAGTTGGTGGCGCTAGAGCAATTGGGTTAGAGACTCCAAATTTGCTATAGTGACAGTTTGGACTGTCCTCTATCTGTGTGCCAAATTTCATAACTTTCCCACGAGTGGTTCTATGGGCGGCAATAGACTTCCAGAGTGGAAGAAGAAGAAGAATGCCAACGGATACAATAGGTGCCTGTGTACCTTTTGGTGCTTGGCCTCTAATTAATATTTCATGTCCATTTATTTGGTACACCAAAGCCACATAATGCAGGATAATGTACAGTCATCTGATAATGACCAGCTGATTATACCTTATGCCTTACTTAATGTTTGTATTGTTTCATTGTTGACCTGTCCTAGGAACGGTCAATATTATTGTAGAGTGTTAGAACAGTAACTATGAGTGATGCAGTGACTCATAGACAGTGTAATAAAGCAGTAAGCTTTCATCCTCAGGCAAAAGAAGTAATCACTGACAGTATATAGGTCATATTATTATCAAGTCCACACTGATTTTAACTCAGAAATTGCTACATTTCACAAATAATGACCAAAAAACGGCAAGTAACACATTGAAATAAACAAGAAATTCTGAGAGACTGAAGAAGTATTTTCTTATAAAACATACTCCAATAATCTTTGTTTTATTTACAACTTTGAAAAATGTATACACTGTAGTAGTATAGATTATTTAGCGGCAGAAATCACGCCTTTTATCTTTACATTTTTAGATTTACGTGTTTAGAGCAATGACAACTGACAACATCATTTAAATGTGATCAGAGACATACAAATAATTTATACTCCAGCATTTAAACCACTCAGTAAAAAGAAAGCCGGTCTGGGTAGCCTGCAGGTATATTGATCACTGGTGATGAGAATGTCAAAACCAGTGATACAGAGACCCAGCAAGCCTAATTCGATTTCTTTCACTCTCTCTTGTAATAGGGCTCCATATCTGACCCACTTGGCACCTCATTGTATCTGCTGCTCTACTGCATTTCAGCTGCATTGTGTTTCTGTGTCATGAATGAATTGGTTTCATTTTTAATTTCCTTTAAATTTAATTATTTTGGTTTAACATTATGTTGTGGGATCTGTCAGGAGTTATTAAACAACAAAGCAGATGAGACAGGAGTTACAAAACTTCATACATCTTGTTTCCTCAATTTACTTAGCCTACATTCTCACACGTAACATTATTACATCCTTCAAGATATAATTTCAACAGTTCTGACTTCCTGTTTCAAAGCAGTACAATGTTACGCACAACACATACTACATGTCTCCAAAAAAGATCAATCATGCATTTTACTAAACTTGAATGGTATTGTCACTAGAGGGCAGTATTGTCGCAAATGAAATGCTGACATGAATACAGAGAAATGCACTTTACTATAAAAGATTCCATTTGTTAACATTAGTTAACACACACTAACATTGAAAACTACTTCTAAAGCATTTATTGAGGTAACACTATTTTCTACCCTTGACATTCAAACTGTAATTAATTTTGTAACTACATGTCATAGCAGTCAGAGACTGTCTACTTAATATGTGCTAACACTTTATTTTGATGCTTCCCCACAGACATTCTACTGACTATAAGTAACTTTGCAAGTTCATGCAAACTTTTTTTCTCCTAACCCTAACCTAACAGTCTACTCCAGTGAGAGTTAGTTGGCATGTAGTTGCAAAGCCACTTATAGTAGTAGAATGTCTAAAGTGGACCACTGAAATAAAGGTAACCTTTATTATTCTTATAGGTTAATGTAAATTTCAACATTTAATTATACATTATTAAAATCAAAAGTTGCATTAATATTATTTATTAGACCTGAGCTAACACGAACTAACAATGAACAGTTATATCTTAATTAACTAACATTAACAAAGATTAATAAATACTAACAAATGTATTGCTCGTTGTTAGTTAATGTAATGTAATGCTAATGAGACCTTATTAAATAGTGTTACCACAATTCGCATTGTGAAACTCATTTTCTGTTGTTATCGAGACAAAGAAAGCATTAATAATCCATAATTCCTCACAAAAAGGCCCTCTGTATTTACCCCCCTTTATCTCCATCCATTCATTACTAATTTGCTTCAGTTCTCTCCATTTATTCATGTGTTTTTCCTTTTATCTTGTTTCTCTCCCTTCATCTCCCCCGCATGCCTCAGAAATTACAGGTAATTAAATTCACATTAATAATGTTAGCCTCCGTGAACTCCGCTTACAGCAATCACATTACGTGCTGTTATGAATTAATGTGTTTAGATGGAACAAAAGAATCCTTCACTTTAAGTGCTTTAACTATGAGTTGAGCAGTTTTTCTTCTTCACTCTACAAAAGAGTTGATAAAAGCAAAGTGACAAAGTGGACATAACCTCTTCCTACATCACAGCAGCCTTTAATGACTCTTCTGTAAATACCCCTCAGGGATAAAAAATATTCAATGACAGGATTTATTGGCCTGTGTAGGATAATGTCAAACACTCCTACACATTGCGCTATGGAAGCTGAGATTGTTGTAGGCCAAATGCAAAGACTGACCACTTCCTCTAGCTTGTTCTCTTTTGGGACAATCAATAAAAACAATTATGATAAAGAATTTGTAAATCTTAAGAGGTTATTGTGGAATATACACATCTTTTGAAATTATATACAGTACATCTCATAAAATCTTTTTATTTTTTTTATGGAATATAGTTTTTATCGTGAATGTTTTTTCCATGATGCACTTCATATTTTTTTTAAATTCATGAGAATTTTTAATCTTTAATCAAAATAACTTCCTCTCCCTCTTGCAGCGATATCTTTTCACACAACCGGTCACTCATATGAGATCACAGCAATAGTAAAGAACAACGATCCAATCAGTTCCCAATGGACAAAATCAGCTCCTGTCCTACATTTTTTTTGTTCGAAAAGCCGTTTCACACAGATATACGTCACCAGTTACTTTTAAAAGTAATGCGTTACAATATTGTATTACTCCCTAAAAAAGTAACTAATTGTGTTACTTACTTGAAAAAGTAACTCAAATATTTTGTTGTAACTTTAAAAGTAATGCGTTACTTTACTAGTTACTTGAAAAAAGTAATCTGATTGTGTAGCTCGCATTACTTGTAATGAGTTACCCCAACACTGTATGTCACAGTTCGCTGTGATTTTGCCAAGTAAGACGTGTTCCTGGATCAGCATCTTTTGTTGATCCTGGAACAACATTCCTGTCCTACCGCTATCCCTACCCCATAAACCTAACCCATAACGTATCCCTAAAACCAGAGGGAAATAATAGGCGAATAAGAATAGTGTAGAAGCCCCTAACCCTGTCCTTCAAATCTGATTTGTTGATTGGAATGTTCTGCTTAGTGAAATCACGTTCAACATATGCCACAATAGGAAAGAAAAGACGAAAAGACTATCACAAGTTCTATTCATGTAGACTTTCACTCAGATCAACTTTACTTCATAGAAGGATGATCTGTTAATCAAATTAAACAGAACAAACTTGTTAGTGGTCATGTTGAGTGAAGGAATTGATTGACATTTTTATGGAATACAATGATAATATGAATAATATTTATGAAAATATAACTCTGCCAGGTTTCAGGTCTAACATGCTGAAGTGTCATAGAGCAAGAAGATAGGAGATAATGAATGTTGTTCTGGATGACAGGACATATTAAATCAACATTCCCTTCTGCTGGGTTTGGCCCTCTATAACACTATGAAAACATGAATTCCAAGTTCAGACAACACAAAGCTGCTTGACTTTCTTTTAAGAGAAGGTTAAATGTTTTATTGATGTTGTTAAATGTTATGATATACAGCTAATATGACAACATTAGGCCAATAGTTGAGCTCTGTTCACATAAAATGGTCATGTACTGGGGAACTTAGTGTCAGTGTCAATGGAAAAATATTACATTTCAAAATATGTTTGTTTAGTGCATTTTTATTTTGTGGGCATTTTTAGTGAAATATTTTATCATTTTAGTGCATTTTTAAAATTATTTTAATAGATTTTATTGTATTTTTTATTTTATATTTTGCTAAATTATATATATTAGGGGTGTAACGGTACACAAAAATGACGGTTCGGTATGTACCTCGGTTTTGAAGTCACGGTTCGGTACGGGTTCTGAACAGCAGGGTGAGAAAACAATTTATTTTCTCTTTTTTTTTATTAAACAATGTTTTACTGAACCAACTGTGTCTTTTCTTAAAGATAAAAAACAAAATCTATCTCTGTAAACTATTAGAGAGCCATTACTTGCACGTTACTATACTAAAGTTTACAATTAACAACAGAGCCCAAATTATTAAATTCAGTTGCTATTTATTTTTTAGATATAATCACTCAAATAATAATAAAGAATGTATGTATTGTAAGCATGTAAATTACACATAAGGCAGTTTTTGCATTAAAGGTGCTAAAGAGGATGTTTTGTTTTATACATTTTTGCAATATTACTTGAAACTGTCTTTACTAACTGATAAAAGACTATTTATTAGGTGCACTGAAAGGAATATTATTAATATACATCATCTGTGCACGAGGTAGGGCCTTAAAATGATCAGCCAATCGTTTACGCGATCATCGCGTAAACGATTGGCCCTCTGGCTTGTCAATCACTGCCATGACGTTCCTTGTGAGAGAGGCGCGGCTGCGCGCTCCAGTAACTTTCCACACTCCACAGGCGCCGCATGCAATGTTTTTGTCAGGAGACAGGAGTAACAACTGCAGATTATGAGTTACCTGCGGTGAGTCCGACATATTGAATCCACTGAGTGTGTGCGAGGCTTTAAGTCGCGCACACACTTAATGATTGTAAAGCCGATTATGAATGTAAATTGATACTTATGAATGATCGCGCTCAAACGCGTCCAGTCAGAGCCAGTTGCGTTCAGTCTGCGATTACAGTCGGTGTTCAAATTCCATGTGAAAGTATATAAATCTGCTCCAGGAGCAGGAAACAATCGCTGTATGTTGAGCATAGTCTTAGAATGTTTTAGCTAGTCGTTAAATGTGTGCCCGGCTTAATAACAGCGAATGCCGGTGGTAAACACTCGTGTTCCAATACTCGTGCACGAGTTTTGGGAGGCGTTCACTCGAAATGAGCTGTGAAGGAGGGGGGTTGTTCTTACGCATGCGCTCATTTCAAAAACTCAGTCGACGAAAAGATCTGTACCACCTTTAACTCCAATTCGTTGTTGAAATATAATCATTTACACAGTGGCTGCCATAACTTGTTTTCACGACGGATTTATTTAGGCCTTACATTAACTAACAGTTTAAGCAAAATATAATTAATATATAGGTTAATATAGTGCATATATTTAGCGAAAAAGTTAATTTCTCTAGCGAACTAACAAGCTGTTGACACTGAATGGCTTTTCTGAGGTAAATGTAATGTAGCCTACGTGGGATATTGTCATACTGTTTTACTGACATCTTTCCGCGATTACAAGAGACATGATACGTTTCAGTAGGTTGTACTGTATCTTTCAACATACCTTCATGTTCATTCATGTTCATTCTGTAGTAATGATGAGGAAGGGATGATCGCGTTCACTCGCGCTCCGCGCTGCCGTTTGAGCTCAGGCGCGAATCACGCCACATCAAAAAGTGTCAAAACGACATTTATTGTTTGAATTTCTTGATAAAATGGACAGAATTTGAAAGATGGCACTTTGTTTCTTACCGAAAGTAACAAAACACAGAGCTTATTGCGATTATTGTTGGTTAATGTTGGTTAAAATAGGTTAGGCTAAAAAGCATTACTGTATTACGCATTACGCCCCCTTCTGGAGATAATATATATGAAAAAATGATTTCAAGGTTTTGTTTTGCTTTGTATTGTTTTTGATTTGCTTTGCAGTTTATATATTAGTAAAATCCAATACATAATTTTACTTTAATGCAACTTAAAGTGAACAAACAGTTGCATCACACAATGCAGTCTATATTTTTTTGTCGTTTTCTGTGATCTGGAAACATAAAAAGGGGCTTTTTTCCCAGATATGTTCTCTGGGTAGCCCAATTTGGACAATCTGTAGTGATCAACCAACCTTATATTGAGAAATATAGATATTTATAGCAAAGACTGTTCCCTATTATCATGACTATTCAACATGATATATACACTGCTGACACCAAAATCAATGACAGAGTTTACTCAGCTCATTTTCTGCCTGGCCAGTTATCTGCTGTGTTACAAGGCCAGGTCAGAGACCATTCATCAAAATGAACACTCAGTGATGAGTATTCACGTGAGAGAGAGACAGAGAGAGAGAGAGCATCCGTGCATCCCTTTCTCTCCTCCTGTGTCCAGATGGTGGTGTACATGTACTTTTTGTTCCATCTATCTGGAGACGTGATGTTGCTGGCTGGTGAGGGAAGCTAATTAATCTAGAAAACATTTAGTTCTTCAATAGTATACATGCAAAAAATGGTTGAACTAGTATATACATTGGGTACGGAAAGTATTCAGACCCCCTTAAATTTTTCACTCTTTGTTATATTGCAGCCATTTGCTAAAATCATTTAAGTTCATTTTTTTTCCTCATTAATGTACACACAGCACCCCATATTGACAGAAAAACACAGAATTGTTGACATTTTTGCAGATTTATTAAAAAAGAAAAACTGAAATATCACATGGTCCTAAGTATTCAGACCCTTTGCTCAGTATTTAGTAGAAGCACCCTTTTGATCTAATACAGCCATGAGTCTTTTTGGGAAAGATGCAACAAGTTTTTCACACCTGGATTTGGGGATCCTCTGCCATTCCTCCTTGCAGATCCTCTCCAGTTCTGTCAGGTTGGATGGTAAACGTTGGTGGACAGCCATTTTTAGGTCTCTCCAGAGATGCTCAATTGGGTTTAAGTCAGGGCTCTGGCTGGGCCATTCAAGAACAGTCACGGAGTTGTTGTGAAGCCACTCCTTCGTTATTTTAGCTGTGTGCTTAGGGTCATTGTCTTGTTGGAAGGTAAACCTTCGGCCCAGTCTGAGGTCCTGAGCACTCTGGAGAAGGTTTTCGTCCAGGATATCCCTGTACTTGGCCGCATTCATCTTTCCCTCGATTGCAACCAGTCGTCCTGTCCCTGCAGCTGAAAAACACCCCCACAGCATGATGCTGCCACCACCATGCTTCACTGTTGGGACTGTATTGGACAGGTGATGAGCAGTGCCTGGTTTTCTCCACACATACCGCTTAGAATTAAGGCCAAAAAGTTCTATCTTGGTCTCATCAGACCAGAGAATCTTATTTCTCACCATCTTGGAGTCCTTCAGGTGTTTTTTAGCAAACTCCATGCGGGCTTTCATGTGTCTTGCACTGAGGAGAGGCTTCCGTCGGGCCACTCTGCCATAAAGCCCCGACTGGTGGAGGGCTGCAGTGATGGTTGACTTTCTACAACTTTCTCCCATCTCCCGACTGCATCTCTGGAGCTCAGCCACAGTGATCTTTGGGTTCTTCTTTACCTCTCTCACCAAGGCTCTTCTCCCCCGATAGCTCAGTTTGGCCGGACGGCCAGCTCTAGGAAGGGTTCTGGTCGTCCCAAACGTCTTCCATTTAAGGATTATGGAGGCCACTGTGCTCTTAGGAACCTTAAGTGCAGCAGAAATTTTTTTGTAACCTTGGCCAGATCTGTGCCTTGCCACAATTCTGTCTCTGAGCTCTTCAGGCAGTTCCTTTGACCTCATGATTCTCATTTGCTCTGACATGCACTGTGAGCTGTAAGGTCTTATATAGACAGGTGTGTGGCTTTCCTAATCAAGTCCAATCAGTATAATCAAACACAGCTGGACTCAAATGAAGGTGTAGAACCATCTCAAGGATGATCAGAAGAAATGGACAGCACCTGAGTTAAATATATGAGTGTCACAGCAAAGGGTCTGAATACTTAGGACCATGTGATATTTCAGTTTTTCTTTTTTAATAAATCTGCAAAAATGTCAACAATTCTGTGTTTTTCTGTCAATATGGGGTGCTGTGTGTACATTAATGAGGAAAAAAAATGAACTGAAATGATTTTAGCAAATGGCTGCAATATAAAAAAGAGTGAAAATTTAAGGGGGTCTGAAGTCTAGTTCGATACCTCAAATTGTGCGGCTTTGTGAGCAGTGTTAATTGTTATTGGTAACTCAAACTAAAACTATTAAATTAGTTTTGTTAATTAAAATAAAGCTGAAATAAAATAAAATACAAATATCAGATGAGAAATGTTGCCTCAACAACTGACTGAAATAAAATACGTTGAAGTGCTAAAATTACTAAAACTATAAAACTGAAATTTATATAAATTAAAGTTAAATAGAGTATAAAATAAAAATACTTAAACTTAAAATGAAAACTGAAAATATAAAATAGTATATAAATTATACTAAAATAAAGTTTTTGAGAAGTGCAAAGTGATTACACATACAATTTATAAATTATCCCCAAAACTTACATTAGATTTATTACATTTTAGAGACCAGAACAGTGGACTCTCTTGACTTTTGCCTGTAGGCAACCTCCCAGTAGCACTAGCAACCACATAAAAAAAGTACTAAAGACCACTCAGAACACCTTAGCAACCACAATGCCCTGGCAACCACCCCGAACACCCTATAGCATCGTGGCATGAGTTTTGCACAGGCAAGCGCCATTCACATTCACTTCAGTAAATGTACAAATCTACATAATGGTTAAAGCTTAAAGAGAACCACAGAGTCTATATTTAGGTTCAAGTTAAATTTACATTTATATCACAGCCAGAGGAATCCTATAAAGTGCCCTATATGAAGATCACATACAGCAGATAAGATTTCCCATGGGTCTGAAGGCATCGCTGTGTGAAACAAAGCACCCTCTTCCTCATGTGTCTCTGCACTATACTGACCTCTCTGTGAAAGATAGACCTCTCTGTCTCAGTGCTTCACTCCTTCACCAAAATCCTCCCTATGGAAATCAGCCCTGCTTGTGCTTAACCCCTCCCCCCTTCTCTCTCTCTATCTTTCTCTAGCTCCTTCCATAACCTCCTCCCAAACTCAGTCTGTGGTTGCAGTGATGTGTCTGTTTTTCAAAGACCCCCGTCCTTCCTCTTCCTCCTTGTCCTCCTCAAGGGCTGCCTGGCTGGGCATCGGTGGTTAGGACTCCTGCTCCAGAGTCCACGGATGGGGACCTGCAGCGGTTTGTGAGGGTAAGAATCCCTCTTTGTCCATGAGCTATCAGTCTTTATTTAAGAGAAAATTAATTTATTTTTATTTAAGAGAGTGCTAAGTGAATTTATTAAAGTGAGCATCAATTGCAGTTACAGTATGTTTTTGATGTATTATATACAGGTAAAGTGGAGCCAAGCAAAGTTTTTTTATTTAATATTGCTGTATTTAAAAAAAAAATATATATATGTTTTATAGTTTCCAGTGCTGTAGAGATCTTTAGCTATTTAAAATGGTACAGTATGACCGTGTGAGGGGCTAAACATTTGCAATCATATTTTAAAACAATTCCAGTGACAAAATAGCAGAAAGTGTAACTCACTCTATTAAAAATAATGTTATTTATGCTAGTACAATGTGAACCTTCCACTGTTATTTACTTCCCCTTATCAAACAGCTTTTAAAAAACGAGTGTTAACTGGTTTGTTCTGAACATAAATCAGTTATTCAGTGTGTGTTTTGTCATTTTAATATTTTCTCCAGGATCTACAGGATATCCAGAGGTCAACTCTGGAAGTCATAAAGATAGCTTTAAAATTTTGTGGCATTGTTTTTGAGCGCCTTGAGTAATCAAGAGACTGTGAATTTCAAGACCTCTGTTTCTGTATCCATCTCATCTTCTCTCTTCCTTTGTAGAAAACAATGAAACACTCTTTTCCCTGCATGTCCTGATATGGATAATGTATACCGTTGTCCTTGAGCTCATAACTATTGTCTCAGGTGTACCGGCTGAATATGAATAATTGAGTATGTTCATTAGAGCAAAAAGTCCATGGAGAGTGATCTGAAACCTTACACATTGACTCCCTGTACATCCTAGAATGGCCATTTATACTTCCACAAAATAAGGTGATTTCCCATGAGACTCTGTAAATAGAGTCACACTTCATTATTTAGAAAAAACAACATTATTTTTCATTAATGTCTGCACATCAGTGGCACTGATTCTTTGAAACCGATTGTGTGGGTGGTTGCCCTTAGGCAGGGAAACATTGCTGTTTGTCATTCACATAGTTTATGTTATGCTATAAGCTGCAATGTCATGCTTTGAGCTTAAACAGCTTACGAGTTATTTCATATGAATCTTTTGAGACCCTAATTCTAGATGGTAGTCTCTGGATGGGAACTCAGAAATCCCTGGTCTGGGAATTAAGCTCTTATTGCATATGAGGAAACAGTGCACGTCCAGTTCAGATTTATGTAGAATCCCAGTAATTCGATTTCTTTAATTGGGAATATCAGCATGATTTTATGCATTTTTTTTAATTTGGCCATTATTTTTTTCAAAAAGTATGTCTAATTTTGTAGAATGACTCTTGATTATCAAAGCGTTATACAGAGATGTTTTAATAGTGTCTCTTATTTAAACTTCAGTTGCAAATGATTGATTCATTTCTGTGAATCAATTCAAAACTCTGATTCAGTGATTCATTTGCATTATCACTTAAATGTTCATGCAAGTCTCTGTGTGTAATTTTTCGTATATTAAAATATAGTCAAAATATATGTAATTATTGATAGTTGTTTTATGTATTGAGATATTTGTGTTTAAATTTCATTAAATATCATTTTTTAAATTTTGTTATTTAGTAAAAAACTGGAAAACATCCCTATTTTTACTATATTTTACCTCTTACATGGTTTGGTTTCACCTGAGACAATAGCTATGAGCTCAAGGACGATGGTATAACATCCATATCTGGATGCGTAATAGTATATTTTTGTTTGTTTCTAAAAAGGAAGAGAGAAGATGAGAAGGATACAAAAACACAGGCATTGTGATTACATTTTTCTTTTTACAATGTTTGGTTTCAATGGCTGTTTGGCTGAAATTATGGTTCCTGGCTGAAAAAACCCACCCATTTAAATATATATCATTGCCAAAAGGCTGTAGAATATTGAGATAAACAGTTTTTAGTTATATCGCCCAGCCCTTAAAATTATTCTTCAAATTATAAAGATGTTTGGCATTGAGAAAGAGGGTAATATCCCCAAAGGATTTCCCCAAGGAAATATGGATACATTAAAGGCTTTAGTTAACAGGCATTTCTAATACATGAGAACAAGGTTCCTCTCCATAAAATCTAAACCTCAAATTATCAGCCCCTCATTCTGCTTTGTAATCATAATCACTTGGGATTTCTCAACTGCCATCCAGTTACCACAGGAACATGCTTTAATGAAAAAATATATATTGGTGCATCCACTGAACCTGACATTTTTCACTACATATAGTCAGCTTTACAGAACAAGCAGCATATCATATAAACACACTCACAGAGACTCATATAAACACACACATGCTCCTCCTCATTGCTTTTGTGGATCTCTTAAATGAGCGATGATTTGTTTGTAGAGATATTTTCAGAAGGGAGAACAACATCAGTAGTAAAGTACTTAATGCCTTTCAGAGAAAACCTCTCTTCTGTAGCCTAGCACACGCTCACCTGTAGTTAAAGATTTATCATTTATCAGCTTCTGTATCAAAACATCTATAGAGTGAAGGGTCACAAAGAGCCATAAAAGTCTCAATACAACATATGATATAACTGTATATGATAATGGAATTATGCTTCTTTGGAAGTGGAAATTATATGATCCTTCTTGCATTTTACCATTGAGACCATCCAAATGAACTTTTTTGAAAGTATCTGTGGATCACTATTAATTCACACATATATATATATACTTATAGAAATATACGTTTAACAAAAATCAGTATTTGGTTCCAAATTATCAAATCATTTTTAGTCCTGTTACCCATTCTGACAGGTTGTTTTTTTTTCTTTTTTTTTTCCATGTTATCATTACAAAATAGCAAAAGTGGATAGACAGCATTTACTTTTACCTCCTTTCACTGACCATTTGTTTTTAGATTTTTGAAAGCATGTTTTCCTAAAACATAGTAACACCATTCTGCTGTAGAAACAACACAGATTTGACTGAATTTCTTAAAATAAATTATGATAAATGCACATGAATGAATGTAATTGAAAATGTGTGAAAGAAGTGCTCAGTTAAAATTGCTAAGGCAATCACAAAGCCACCATAGTCCCCACATAAATCCCCAATAGGGAAAACACAGAAGTAATTATAAGGTGACAGAAGACCAATCATTCCTGCCTTCTCCATTTCTCACCCCCCTAAGCAGGACGGTTGATGAAGCAGCCCCATCATAACAGGCAATCATGTTCCACAACATAAACCCTCTCACTTTGTTTGCCAGGAGGAAAAACTGAATGGCTTTTAAATATACTGTCGTTCAATTCCAATGACAACACAAAACAATGCACTGCAAAGGCAAAATGCACAGTTTGACCCTTTACATGCAGGAAAAGCACCAAAGCACATTAGCAAGGGAAGTTGTTCATAAAACTCAATGATGTCATGCAGTAAAAGTATATACAGAGCAAATCGATCATTTCTGCTCTATGCACTTGGTCTGATAGCAAATAAACATGTTTGGCACAGAGCTGATCACCTCATCCTCTCAGGAGGGGGCAGTTATGGGAGTAATCAAAGTTCAACAGAAGGAAAGGTAGAAAGTGGAAAGATAAGACAAGTAAATGAGGGAGAGTGTTGTGCACTCATTCCATATGGTCTAATTGACTGTTTTTAACCTATGAGGGCAAGCTGTCTCTGTCATTAACACAATGACCCGGTGAGAAGACCAGAGCGTAGTAAAATTCCATGCTGCTCCATCATTCTGCACTGCAGACTCCGTAACCAAACACGTTCAGCGCACAAAAAGGTTCATTTCACATTGATTTCAGTTGTTGCTCAAAGGGACAAAGGTTTTAGGTCATATTTAGACACTAGTGAGAGGTTTTAAGGTTTTCTTCCTGTTCTCTTTCCTTTCACAAGAGGAATTTAGAGGCCATGATTGACTGGCACAATGGCACAGCGCCCGGCCAGCAGGAGGATGAGCGCAGCGCTCAGGAGAGGTCAGAGTGTGTGCTGGCTTACATCCCTGTCATCTACTACAGTGCTCTGTTGTGTGTTGGAGTGCCAGGTATGAGATGTGCATTTTAATACCTATATAAACAGAGGTCGATTAGGATCAGGGTTGTGCACCATTGAGATTTTAATTGAGAATGCATTTTAAGTCAAGAATTAAGGTCAAAATCAAGATGTGATTTTTGATTGAATTTAAGGAAGTATGATATAAAATTCAGTCTATTGTCCATAAAATGAAAGTTAATTTATTCTTAAATATACTATAAATGATCAGATTTAAAGGGTTAGTTCACCCAAAAAATGAAAATTCTGTCATTAATTACTCACCCTCATGTCCTTCTACACCCGTAAGACCTTCGTTCAGATTTGGAACACAAATTAAGATATTTTTGATTAAATTCAATGGCTCAGTGAGGCCTCTATTCCCAGCAATGTCACTGAACCTCTCAAGATCCAGAAAGGTACTAAAGACATATTTAAAACAGTTCATGTGACTACAGTGGTTCAACCTTAATGTTATGAAGCGACGAGAATACTTTTTGTGCGCCAAAAAAACAAAATAATGACTTTATTCAACAATATCTAGTGATGGACGATTTCAAAACACTGCTTCATGAAGCTTCGAAGCTTTACGAATCTTTTGTTTTGAATCAGTGGTTCCGAGCGCCAAAGTCACGTGATTTCAGTAAACGAGACTTCGTTTACATGATCCGAACCATTAATTCGAAACAAAAGATTTGTAAAGCTATATTGTAGAAATGTCATTATTTGGGGTTTTTTTCGCACACAAAAAGTATTTGCGTCGCTTCATAACGTTAAGGTTGAACCACTGTATTCACATGAACTATTTTAAATATATCTTTAGTAGCTTTCTGGGCATTGATAGTGTTAATTATCTTGCTGGCAATGGAGGCCTCTCTGAGCCATCGGATTTTATCAAAAATATCTTAATTCGTGTTCCAAAGATGAACGAAGGTCTTACGGGTGTGGAATGACATGAGGGTGAGCAATAAATGACAGAATTTTCATTTTTGGGTGAACTAACCCTTTAAATCATATTTATATAC
>RJVU01067793.1:9139799-9216492 GCA_003731715.1 Anabarilius grahami | reverse complement strand
GGACCTTTGTGGAAGAACACTTCATTTCCCAGAATGGCCAAATTTACCCAAAACTCTTTAAAATGTAGCCAAACAACATGAATCAGATTATGAAATGAAGGTTTTTAATGTTTTTTTAGCTTTCATTTTATTAAATCCCCCAATCCTGTCTTTCTAATTCAAAATTCAATTCAGCATTCTGTGGGACGTAGTTGATTCAAACTCCAACTTATGGAGTATTAATTTTTTCTTTTCTTTTTTTAAGCTGTTTTTTATTTATTATTAATATTATTGTTTGTAGAAATGACTGCAGCATAAAAAGCCCATTAAATAAGATTTTATTTGAATATTGACCATGGCACATAAACATTTTTAGAACATGGGAAATTGATCTTCTTCACCTTGAGTCGCTTGATGAAGGAAGGTCATGGTAGATTCATTCAGTGAGACACACATCAGACCAGACAAGAAATCATTAAGCATCCACAAACATTTTACTACACCAATCCCAGAACAGACTGACAGCTACTTAAGGACAAGAAAGCTAATCAATCAATCAATCAGTATGACTAACGGTTAATTAGCGACTCATTTGAAAGCGACCCATAAACTGCTACTATAAACCAGATCAGGGTCACAGACAGATGCTTGGTATTCACAACAGCCGATTTAAATCAGTTTACTAGTATTTTTACAATTTACTGCTAATATGAGATTGGTCTAGTTAACCCAAAAATGAGAATTCTGCCATTATTACTCACCCTCATGTTGTTCTAAACAAGTATGACTTCTTTTCTTCTGCATAACACAAAAGAAGACATTTTGAATCGTTTTTGTCCATACAGTGAAAGTCAATGGGGTCCAAAACATCATTGTATGGATGTAAAAAAACACTGACACATCTTTCAAAATGTTCCACAGAAAGTCATACAGGTTTGGAACGTGGGTGAGGGTGAGTAAATTATGATATTTTTCATTTTAAAAGGACAGTAAACCCAAAAATATAAATTCTGTCATTAAGTATTTTGAAGGTACCTTTATTATGCTTCTCTAGTGTAATATGTAATATGATTGGATTTTTTTTTCTATAAATAGTTTCAACATAAATCTTTTTTTTTTTTTTTTTTTAAACCCACTTAAAATACACTTATCTCCTGTCTTGTCAACAAGCAAAAGCAGTACATATTCACTTAACTTTAATCTCTTCTTTGTGGAAAATTAGGGCAAAGGTTTCAGGGGGCCGCCATGTTCTGTAAATATGACCCCTAATCTTTTACTTCCCATCAATCCTGCTGTCTACTCCCTCCATTCCCTTGATTTCTATCTCGGCCTTCTGTTTCTCCCTTCTCTGGCCTCATTCCCTCACTGTTTATGCCTTGTCCATCGTTGTCTACCTCAATTCTTGTTTCTAATTCCAGTTGTCACCTTTTCCCAGTGAACATCCTGACATTGGTGGCTCTTTACCGGCTGGCTGTTCGCACTCAGAAGGCCCTCTACGTGTATCTTCTTGCTCTAACCGGCTCAGACATCCTCAGCCAGTTGTTCATTATCTTCGTGGGCTTCCTGCTCGAAACGGCCGTGTTTCACAGAGACGTACCTGTGCTGCTGCTGCGCTCGGTCAGTATGATGGAGTTTTCCGCCAATCACGCATCCATATGGGCCACCGTACCCCTCACGGTTGACCGCTATGTTGCTTTGTGCCACCCTCTACTTCACCGACAGATCAGCTACCCGGCACGGGCCCGGCGGATCATCGCGGTGGTGTTTACTTTGGCACTGGCATCCGGCGTGCCATTTTTCTGGTGGTCGGACATGTGGAGGGTCAGCCACGCACCCAACAACTTGGATACCGCCCTGATTTGGACCCACGTGACCATTATTTACTTTCTTCCATGCTGCATCTTCCTCGTTCTAAACTCCTTGATCATTCTGAGGCTCCGGAAGAGACAGCGGCAGCAGATGTGCAAAGACGAGAGTGGACAACATCTGGCACTGCCAGGCAAGCTGGGTAAAACCACAGCTATGCTCCTAGCAGTGACTTCTGTGTTTGCGATACTGTGGGCGCCTCGTACTGGAGTGGTGCTCTACCATCTTTACGTGTCATCAGTGCACAATGATTGGCGGGTACATCTAGCATATGATTTAGCCAACATGTTAGCCATGCTAAACACTGCTGTGAATTTCTTTCTGTACTGTTTTGTCAGCAAACCCTTTAGAGCGGCAGTGAGGGATGTCCTTTTGTTCCGGGGGGGACCGTTGCACCCACGCCGGCCCCTTCATCAACAGCGCAATGCTGCCAATGCCTCCACCTCCTCTATTTCCAGCACCAAACGTTTCCAGCGAGAAATAACCCCTCTCTCTCCCAAAAGGGCAGACATCAAGATGTAGTCTTGCTGCTTAAAAACATAGTTCATTTAAAAATGAAAACTCTGTCATCATTTACTCACCCTTATGTTCATGACTTTTCTTTTTTGTCCATACTTTTTGACAAAAAAAACAATGAAACCTTTGAAATATCTTCTTTTGTGTAAGATAAAAGAAAGTCATACAGGTTTGGAATGACAGTTTACTTGGGTAAATGATGACAGATTTTTCATTTTTGCTGAACTATCCCTTTACGTCCACACAAAAGCATTGTCTTGTTTTTATAATTAACTTGAAAGGAGTTCAAATTTGTGGCTTTTATGGATTGAAAGGTTAAAGGTGCAGTCACAAATGCAAAAAAAATGTCATTGTCTATAAATAGTGTAGCGATGTATGAAGCACAGCTCACACAAAAGTCACTTTCAAACCAAGCAGTTTTCAGTACCGCAAATTTGCGTGATCAACTTGAAAATGAGCGAAAACCATGGGTAACTTTTTCGCCCTTATGTGAAAATCTTGATTATGCAAATTCTTATTGGAATGACTAGATTTTGGCTGCAAAATTTTGCAAGATATCGATATGTGACTGCACCTTTAGTGTGTAATATTACGTGATTGTTGCCACCAAACTGAATATTCAGATAATGCACAGTCTAGCATTCATTCACGCTAATGTGCACCACAGGTACTGCTCATCTAAACACTGTCTTATCTGACCTCTGCTTAGTGACCCAAGAGATCACAGTTTATGGTCATTAAACAAAAGCCCAATAATGTTAACTTTGTCTTGCTGACAAAACAAATAATGTTTGCAGGACATAATGGACAACTTCCAATCAAGACATAACCATTCCAGAAAAGAGTTTGTTTGCACTGATCTGCATATCTGTGTTATTTATTGTTCTATCCTCTGCGGGGACAAGAAAACTTACTACATTATTTATGAAAAAAAGATATCTGGCTCATCAAATGAGTATTATATCTTGTGATTTTCCATAAATGGTTAACCTTCAAAGGAATAGGTCGAAATATGGATATTCTGTCATCTTTTACACACCTTTGGGTTTTTACCAAACTGTATGACTTACTGTGAAACTCGGGTAAGAGGATAACTCTTTTCCATATAATAAAAGGAAATCGAGATCAAGCCCAACAATAACAAAAAAGCAGCATAAAAGTATCATAAAACTGTTTCATATGACTCATGCTGTGTAATTCGGGTTGTCTGAAGCCGTATAAGATTAGCCTTGTGTGAGAAAAAGGATGGAATTTCATTCATTATATGAAAATGCTCTATGTTTCTTTGAATTTGTATACAAAATTCACTTTTCGTAGAAAGAAAGTCAAGTTCAAGTTCAATTTTATTTGTATAGCACATTTCCAACAGCCCCCAGGCTGACCAAAGTGCTTTACAGAAGAGCAAGAATATCACACATACACAAAAATAAATCAGAGGAAAATATAAAACCACCCATTAAAAGTTTAACATATCACGGTAATCAGTACACTAAGGAAAATAAAAAAAGTTTTTAGCAGGGACTTAAAAATAGACAAGGAAGGGGCCAGCCTAATCTCTAAAGGCAGGGTGTTCCAAAGTCGTGGCCCTGCCACCGCAAAAGCACGCTCACCTCTACGCTTGAGTCTAGCGCGTGGAACGACCAACAAAGCCTGATCACAAGAACGGAGGCTTCTGGATGGAGTATAGGAGTGAAGGAGTTCAGATAAATAAACAGGAGCTTTGTTATGTAGGGATTTATAAATGAAGAGGAGAATTTTAAAATCTATTCTCTGAGAAATCGGCAACCAGTGAAGGGATCTAAGAATAGGAATAATGTGTTCATGTTTACGACACTTTAAAAGAAGTCTGGCAGCAGCATTTTGGACTAGCTGAAGTCGTGCAATTTGACATTTTGATATACCGCAATATAAGGAATTACAGTAATCTAGACGTGACGTAACAAATGCATGAACAGCCATTTCGAGAGTTTTCGGGGTGAGAAAGTTTTTAATTTTGGACAGTAAACGAAGCTGATAAAAACTGGATCCGATAACAGAGGCGATATGTCTGTCAAATTTTAAATGTCACATACAGGTTTGAAATAACAAAAGGATGAGTAAATTATGTCAGTTTATTATTTTTTTGGGGGGGGGGTGAACTATTCCATTTAAATGTATTTTGATATTGTAAGAATATGTCATATATTTAGAGTGTTTTTATAAATGTTGCTCATATTGTAGATGAATGAAGTTCTTTGAACACATACAAGTGTTTCATTAACTGTCTTTTCTTTTATTCTCACTCATTAATTTATGATTATTATTCCGCATTTTTAGATTTGAAGCCATCTTAAAGGATTAGTTCACTTCAGAATTAATTTCTTGATAATTGACTCACCCCCACGTCATCCAAGATGTTTATGTCTTTCTTTTTTCAGTCGAAAAGAAATTAAGGTTTTTGAGGAAAACATTCCAGGATTTTTTTCCATATAGTGGACTTCAACGAGTTGAAGGTCCAAATGTCAGTGCAGCTTCAAAGGGCTCTACACGATCCCAGACGAGGAATATCGGGCTTATCTAGCGAAATGATCGGCCATTTGCTAATATATATATATATATATATATATATATACTTGTTAACTACAAATGCTCGTCTTGCACTAGCTCTGCGATGTGCCACACATTGGAAAGTACCGAGCAAGTGTTTACAAAGCGAACGTGCAAAGACTAAGTCAAACGGCCTTTATAAAAAAAAAAAGGTAAAATAACGATGTCAGACGATTTTGAAGTTGGTGGAGAAAATTAGGTTTTCCCCTACCGCGATACTTCAGCCAACATCACACTTGACTTTTCCAACATGATTACGTAATGTGTGGCGCATCGCAGAGCGGGTGCAAGACAAGCATTTGTGGTTAAAAAATATATACGTTTTTATTTTTTTAGAAAATGACCAATCTAGGTTAGACCGTTATTCCTCTTCTGGGATCATGAGCCCTTTGAAGCTGCATTAAAACTGCAATTTGAACCTTTAACCCATTGGTCCCCACTGAAGTCCACTATATGGAGAAAAATCCTGATGTTTTCCTCAAAAACCTTCATTTCTTTTCGACTGAAGAAAGAAAGACATAAACATCTTGGATGACGTGGGGGTGAGTAAATTATCAGGAAATTTTAATTCTGAAGTGAACAAATCCTTTAAAAATGAAATCCAATCAAGACATCATAACGCATTATACACTCAGTAATTTTCCATATGAGAAACAAACGTGAAAGCATTTCATTTCTTCATTAAACATAATCAGAACATTACATAATGTAACCTTTTTTGCAGCTGTAGGTTATTTTGCATGACTAAGTTAAACACTTTCAGAGCCTGTCCAGTGAAGCAGAGCAAGATGTCTGACCTTTTTAACCCCGGTGTGCAAAGTGTGGTTGCTGGCTTAGCTGTACATTCAGTGCATGGCGACTGGATGAGGCTTTAAAAGGGGCTTCGACGTGGGAACACAACGAGTGAAGACACCACTGAACAAACAGAGCGATCCGAGGAGATCTGCTGAACAAAGCCAGCCCTGAGCTTCTGTGCTCGCACCCATGCAGCAATAGCAAAAATTTCAATTTGTTAGAACTGACCAGAATCGCCAGAGATGTTCGGGGGTCAATTAAATGACTCTGTGATTTGTTATCTGATCAGATATCGTGCAGCACTTGCCAGTGTGTACTTAAAGAGAACAGATTCAGATTCATTAAGATAGACAAGCTCCATCTAAATGCAAAGTAAAATGTGATACAATGACCAAACTCTTGATGTTTTCACTTACACACCTGCCAATTGTATATAAAATGTATTTTAACTTTGTGCGTCGATTTGATTCTCTGAGAGAATTAGTTTAATTTGAGTAAATCTGATGGAAGAGAGACTGCATGAATCAATTAAATCAGTCCTTGACTTAAACGATAACACTTGAAGGTCTTTTTATGACTTATTTAATGAAGTTTCTTGGCTAAAAGGTACATTAAAAGCTTTGATTTATTTAGTCTGCTAAATTACAGAGGAAAGTTAACGTTTTGGTCTGGGGGAAAAAACTCACTTGTTATCTGGAGCTTTGGTTATGAACAATTCTCTTGTCCTTTTAGTGCACTTGTGTTTCTCAGCACCCAGTGTTGCATCCTGTCTCTCTCTCTCTCCTTTTTTCTTTCTAGCTCTCTCTCTCTCCCTTCTCAATCATGAGAGAGAGCCTCTGGCCCTGCAGATGTTATCAGATGTTGTCTCTTTGAAAAAAAGTCTCCCGCTGCATCACAAACACAGATGCCTGAGAAGAAAGCACATCTATCGTTAAAGCTTTAATATGAACAGACGGCTGACAGCACAAGAAAGAGTCTGAATATTTAAGACAATAAATAACCTGCTCTGTTTGAGGTCAGCTTTAGATATGCTGGGTCTTATGCAGCTGCAGATCATGGTTTTGTCCTTGTTATGTATCTATTTTGCCGCTTTACCATCTGGTAAGGTCAACATGGAATAACATTCACAACCGTGTACACTGAAAAAAAAAATTGTGTGGGTTTACTTTTAAGCTATTTTCACTCAGAAATTGCTGGTAAACTTCACAAATAAGTACAAAGAAACAGATTGAAATCAACACATTTAATAAAATTTGACATTTTGAAGTAGAAAGACTGAAATAGCTTTTTCTTGTAAAATGTACTCTAATAATATTGGTTTTATTTACAACTTAATCTTTTTTTCACTTGTTTAATTTTTTTTCCATTGGGAATTGAGTGAATTATGAAAAGTGAGAGAGTTATGCCAGAGTTTGCAGTCAGTTGCAAGGGATTAAATTTGGCTGGTTTGTGTGGATTTAAAAGTATAAGTATATTCTGATCAAATAAATTGTCTTAAAAAATATCTGTGGTTCCCATAAGCAAGGATGGCAGCATCCTTTCTCAAATTTTAATGTAAGATTGTTTCTTTTGATTAATGTGCGCTGAATCACGTCCAATAAGACTAAGAATGTATTAAGAAAATAAAAGGGGCTGATTGTGATTCTATGTTGACTTCAAAGTTTTTAAATGATCTACAGCAGATAAATGAATGAAATAAGAGTTGATTCCAAATCAGTTGCGATGAAAACTGTTTTTGTTGGTGATGTCTGGCACATGTGAATCTTCCTGTTTCATCAAGTGATATATTTTTGCCATAAAGTCATATGTGAAATATGACTTAAATTTGTATCACAAAACGTGTTTCTGTGTGATGTGGCGTAACTGCTAAACTACAAATATCCCCACAAAATGGCATGTGGCACTTGCATGATGTTTTCCCTTAACAGAGTTGCATTGTTGTTCATGTTTTATATTGTGACACACAAGCTTTCCTTTGGTTATGTAATTGAATATGTGCACTGATAAACTGTTGTTGCATTTTGATCATACTGATTGGAAATTAAATGGCTATGTGGATCTATTTATGTGTCTTAAGTCCTTTAAAAAAAAAAAAAAACACTCAAGCCTGAACCTCTGTTGCATTTCAGGGATGGAAACATTCAGATTTAAAGCCTCTAATCGGTTGTGATGCATGTTGAGGTTTCTTAGACTTTCTTCTTATTCTTTTTTTTTCTTTGCTGTCAAACTAGGAAAGAAAACACACTGTGCGA
The DNA here is from genome assembly GCA_003731715.1 of Anabarilius grahami. Classification (NCBI taxonomy): domain Eukaryota; kingdom Metazoa; phylum Chordata; class Actinopteri; order Cypriniformes; family Xenocyprididae; genus Anabarilius; species Anabarilius grahami. Next base: position 9,208,498 of record RJVU01067793.1, on the reverse strand, counting down.
TAACTACAATATCCTGTTATGTGAGAAGAACGTATTCAGGAAAAGACAGGAAAAGAAACAATGAGTCTGCTAGCTCTCTACCTCGAGTATATCACTGTTGTAATTTTAAAGAAAATCCTCCATATGGGTATACTTTCAGTAGCACCAGATGCAGATTAAGGTGCAAATCTAAGACAGTATAATCAGATGTCCTAAGATAAATAAATATAACAGACTGTGCAAAGAAAGTCAAAGAGAGGATCATGATGTACCCTTAAGCAAGGCTTTTGACCCCAGGTTGCTCGCATGCTGTCCTGTCGCTGCTGGAATAAACAGTATGAGATTTGCATAAGAAAAAATGTTGCATAGAGCATGTGGCAAATATCAAATAAATCAGATTATAATCTGAAGAAAATGTGAGTGGTGCTCCCTCATGAGCAGTAGCAACAGCCAAGTAGGCTAAGCATCACGAGATAAAGGATAAGTAATGATTATATAATGACTTGCCACTAGGTGGCAATGTGCACACACATTTAGAAATATATTTCCCACAAGGTTAAGTTTTGAACCTGTAACTTTTCTGCTTGTAAATGTGGAATGTAGATAAAAATATACATTCATAATATCAATGTAGGTATTGTGTTTTGAACATAATGTTAAGAGATTGAGCATGTTTTAAATGGTTTTGAGTATACTCAATGTGTGTCTTCATTTTGCCTTCATTCTTTTTAAAGTTCAGATTGTCCCTTCATCTGTTTTCAGGCCCAGAAGAAAGCAAAGAAAAAGAAACAAAGCCATTGTTCGATTTACCTGAGTAGGCTGGTGCTGGGGTAGAGCAAAGCTATGCAGCATTGAGGCCTCAAATTACCAGAGTCTGCTACTAAAGTTAGTAACGCTCTTGTAATGACAGATAGATAGATAGATAGATAGATAGATAGATAGATAGATAGATAGATAGATAGATAGATAGATAGATAGATAGATAGATAGATAGATAGATAGATAATATGAAGCTTACAAAAGGTCCTTGCTCTCCACCCACCATAAAGTTCTCACTACGATACCTTTTTTTCCTCTCCGTTTGTTTTTCTTTTCCAGGTAGTGAAAACAGGCGCGTTCCCGACAGTGAGAGCTGGCGAGCTCGAGAGGGACGCGCAAGCTTGAGTCAGTGTGTGCGCGCGCAAGAGAAAAAGAGTTGGAGTCACATCAGTGTGCGGCTGAAAGCTATCAAAACTCGCCAAGTGTTTGCCCTCGACTATCCTTGAAGCTTTTTTGAAGGTTTGTTTGCCTGGAATACAAAGGGGACATTGTTTTTTTCAGGGTTTAATACCTTACCTCAGCTCTCTGGCACATTTTGGCACCGCGATGTTTTATTTATTTTCAAGCACTTGCTTGAACAGGTAAATTGCGCGCATATTGCAAAAAGTGTCAGAGAAACGACATAGTATCTACGTCTGACTGCAAAAGGTGAGTTTATTTTATTATTTTCTTGTGAATGTCCTTGATATCGTAAACAGATTTCCACTTTTACAATATGTTTGGATTTTGTGATTTATTTTATTGTGGCTTATTGATATTAATTATATATGTTTTAGTGTTAATCAGAGTCTATTTCATGGAATATTATTCTGGTTTGTTTATAAATGTGTAGGTGAAAATATCACGATTATGTAGACGTTTCGTTTTGGGGGTTTTTGCAAATGTTTTACTACGGTGTTAATTATGTTAGGCAGCTCAAATTTAGTTTCATTTGTGAAATAATGCCGTTATGCCTATTTTGAGTAATGAAGAGAATCTTTGTTCACCTGCTCAGGTGCGACACCCAGTCAGTCAGTCACAGACACGAATGCCTCACTGTGCTGCGCTCTGATTGGTGCGTTGTAACAGATTGAATGATGTGATTGGCTCAAACGACTGTATGTCAAAAATGAGTACGTTAAATTGCATGTATTGAGTAATGCTAAAAAGCAAATATGCATTGAAACCTTGCAAAATGTCATATTTTTTTGCACGGTTTTTATCATGTGGATCAGTTACACTTGTTTCTTCATCTCATTTACTATGCATTCTGTAACCCAAATTGAATAACGTCTATATTTTTGACATTGTCCATGCTAGTTTTTGTAAATATCTCAAAAATATTCTGTAAATATCTCAAAAATACACAAAGTGCTTGTCTATTTTAATTTGTACACTGCATAAATATAATACATGTGGAAAATCGTTAAAAATGCTTTTCTAAATAATTTTCCATGTTGTGCCATAGACTACTAAATGAAATGAACAATTTAAATGCAATTATAATGCAATCAATATGATTAGATAACCTGTTGACAAGTCCTCCTGTAGTTTCTTTGCTCACTGTGGCAATATCATTTTTAGCTTTGACACAGTAGAAATGTTTAATCTTTATGTGAATTAACTGTCTATTAGCTGTTTTTCTACAGAGAAAAACAGAGTTCTTCCAGGGCAAGCCTCAAGCAAATATACAACAAATATATTTATGTACTTAGTTTTTATCAATCTGATATGAAAACGACTGGCAGTTAAGCACAAACTGTACTGTAGCGGTTCCTGAAATAGTAGTATCAGTAGTATTGATTAAGTAATGAAATCAGTGTAATGTGATCAAACAGACACAACCTGTTAAAAAGGAACAGACTCATCACTGAGTAACAATTCTGGTTGTAATGAGATTGTGTGCATTCCTTTAATTTGGTCTGATTTGATTCTTTGTCGTTAATCTTTATGGAAAAACATAGGTTTTTATATACCGATTTTTTTATAAAGGGGCTATGGGAGAATCACAAATTAAGCTATAAACCAAATAATTGTTTTGGGTACTGAGATTTCATTTCATTTGAACTCATTCTAATTCATCGTGGATTAAGCTGTTAAATTGTAATACAAGAGAACCATGAAATGTGACATGCAGAAATAAATGAAACTTAGCAGCTCTATAAAAACCACATGAATTTCACATCTTTTCCGCATGTGATTACATGTATTTCACATTATAACTGTTCCAAAACCACATTTCCATTGTGCAAAGCATGTTTTTATATACACATTTATGTAGTTCATGTAGCCGGTCAAATTGGATTTTTACATTTTTCTCTACCTGATTCACTCTTCAAGGTTTTGAAAGTGGAACTAAGAAAATCAATATTCTTTAAAAGACTAATTCATTATTAACAGACCGATCTGGATGAGCTTCAGGTGTAGAAATTCCTTTGCTTAATGATTAATCTCTGCCATTAAAGGGATAGTTCACCCAAAAATGAAAATTCTGTCATCATTTACTCACCCTCATGTCATTCCAAACCCGTAAGACTTTTGTTCATCTTCACAACACAAATGAAGATCTTTTTGATGAAATCGGAGAGCTTTCTGTTCCTCCATAGACAGCTACGCAACTACCACTTTGACGCTTCAAAAAGTTCATAAAGAGATTATAAAACTAATCCATATGAATTGAATGGTTTAGTCCAAATTTTCTGAAGAGACACGATCGCTTTATATGATGAACAGATTTAATTTACGCTTGTATTCACACATAAACATTCATCAACTCACACAGCAGTTGTGGTAAACAGAAACTCAAGCATGTTTGCTTGACGTTCGAGAACCAATAAGGTTTATTCTCGTGTGTTACGCAGCACGTTTGAGCCTCTGCAAGTGGTTTGTTCTCATGTGTCATTCAGATTGGGTTGAGCTGCGGTTTACAGTATGTTCTCTGATCAATGTTTATATGTGCGTAAAAGCCTAAATTAAATCTGTTCATCATATAAAGCAATCGAGTAAAGTACTAAACCACTCAATTCATATGGATTAGTTTTATAATCTCTTTATGAACTTTTTGAAGCGTCAAAGTGGTAGTTGCATAGCTGTCTATGGAGGAACAGAAAGCTCTCCGATTTCATCAAAAAGATCTTCATTTGTGTTGTGAAGATGAACAAAAGTCTTACGGGTTTGGAATGACATGAGGGTGAGTAAATGATGACAGAATTTTCATTTTTGGGTGAACTAACCCTTTAATGGCAGAGATAAATCATTAAGCAAAGGAATTTCTACACCTGAAGCTCAAGTTTAAAGTCGGTATGATATTTTTTTAAAACAATTTTTTAAAGTCTCTTATGCTTGCCAAGTCTGATCAAAAATACAGTAAAAACAGTAATATTGTGAAATATTATTACAATTTAAAATAACTGTTTTTCCATTTTAATGTATTTTAAAATGTAATTTATTCCTGTGATGGCAAAGCTAAATTTCCAGCATCATTACTTCAGTCTTCAGTGTCACATGATCCTTCAGAAATCATCCTAATTTGCTGATTTTGAGCTCAAGAAACATTTCTTCTTCTTACCAATGTTGAAAGCAGTTGTGCTGCTTAAGTGATAAATCTTTTTCCCCAGAATTCTTTGACAAATAGAAAGTTCAAAACTTTAAACACTATTAACAGTATTAAAATGGAAACTTTTGAAACAGAGTCTTTTCTGTCACTTTTGATCAAATTAATGTCTCCTTGCTGAGTAAAAATGTTAATTTCCTTTTAATTTCTGACCCCAAATCGTTTGTTAATTTTGCATGTTCGAAGTCTGGTTAGACCACACCTTTAGAGAGCCAGGGTGGGCCACACTTGTGGAGCATGAACCTGTTTGTGACGTTTAAATGGCTTTGATGTTATTACGATTTTGACATTGTTACTCCCTCCCTTGGTGTATAAGGGGAGGATTTTGAGTCAATGTCACTCGCTATCTTGTTGTAACTCTTAGTTGCTGCATGCTTATTCTTGCTTTTCTCTCTTGTCTGATCTTAGGTGCTGGAAACCATGGATCACCTCCCCTCCAAATCCCAACATTTTCATCTTCTGCTCTTCATCGCTCTATGCATTCTTCCTGGATCACTGGCACAGACTTCGATCCCAAGAGGCTGTGGAGATAATGTGGACTCCTTGTATTTCAATCTGTGTGACCTGAGTGCTGTTTGGGGTGTTGTAGTGGAGGCATTTGCAGCTACTGGTTTGGTGGCCACCCTGATTCTTCTGATCGTGCTGCTAGCCAGCCTTCCCTTCATCACTGACAAGAATTGGCGCAGTTCGTTGGGGCTTCACGCTGTGTTCCTGATCTTCACGTTTGGACTGTTTGCCCTCACGTTCACCTTCATCATCGGGAGGAACTTCGCCACATGCGCGTCACGCCGCTTTCTGTTCGGGGTGTTGTTCGCCGGCTGCTTCTCCTGCCTTCTCATGCAAGCTGTGAGGTTGAACATACTAGCCAGGAGGAACTCGGGGCCCAGAGGTTGGGTTTGGTGTTTGGGCGCTCTGGGACTCTGGCTGGTGGAAGTTGTGATCAACACAGAATGGCTAATTATTACAATTGTACGATACCCAACTAACATTAACGGAACCCTCGCTCCTGCCACTGCTGTTCCCTGTAACATTGGCAACCAGGATTTTGTGATGGCACTCATATACGTTCTAAATCTACTCTTGGCAGTCGTGGTGGCATCCTTACCCATATTGGCAGGTAAGCACAAGCGCTGGCGCAAAGATGGAGCCCTCATTCTGGTCACAGGACTGTTTTCGGTGGGCATCTGGGTGGCGTGGATTGTCATGTATGTATACGGGAACTTAAAGCATGGTGGGCCGACATGGGATGACCCCACACTGGCTATAGCACTGGTGTCAAATGCATGGGTGTTTCTGCTGCTCCACACGGTGCCGGCAGTGTGTACCCTGAGTGAAGAAGATGAGGATCCAGCTGTTGAGGAAGATCTGTACCCCAGTAGAGGGTATGAGAACATCCTGAAGGAGCAAAGTGCACAGAGTATATATATGGAGAATAAGGCCTTCTCTATGGATGAGCCCAACACAGGTAAATGGAAGCTTTTGAGTTTTTACTTTGTATTTTATCATCTTTGCTTTAATGTTTTACAAGCTAGTTTTTATTAGGGATCTATAATATATCTGTGATAATTTCATTATCAGGAAATATTAGTGTGTTTTTTATCAGCATCGGTCTGATTAGGCTAATATTGGAAGCAGATAACATAAGGGCTTTTTTTTCTATGCCAGATATAAAATTTTCTACTGTATATCTATTTAATTTATTTGAGTTCATTCCTCCATTCTTCAGTGTCACATGATCCTTCAGAAATCATTCTAATATGCAGATTTGGTGCTCAAGTAACATTTCTTATTATCTATGTTGAAAAATTTTATGGAGACTATGATACATTTTTTTGTTTCAGGATTCTTTAATTAATAGAAAGTTTAAAAACAGTGTTTATTTGAAATATAAATCTTTAATACCATTATAAAAGTCTTTAATGTCACATTTGATCAGTCATTAAATGGATCAAAAGGACAGTAAACACATTTATAATGATTTTATCTGTGATCAGGATGTTTAATGTTTCTAACAGCAATTTGCATTTGACAGATACAATCCTCAGAACTAAAGGGCGTTATTGTTACTTTTACATGTCTGCAGCTTTTAAATTCATTAGAAGTATTCAGATAGCTAGCTATACAGTAAACATGACTATTGCAACAACGTGAAAGTGCTGTAGTTTGTTTGACAGTTTTACGCCCACTACAGTGCCTCTTGTGGAAACACTAAGGCCTGGTTTCACAGACAGGATTTAGACTAAGCCAGGATTAGGCCTTTGTTCAATTAGGACATTTAAGTAGCTTCTATAAATGTGCCTTAGAAAAAACATTACTGTTATGCATTTTAATGCAAAAAATATTTTAATGCTTTTAGTTCGTAGTTTGCTCACAAATAACTTTTGACTGGTTCATCTCTTATGATTGTGCCAATGTAGTTTACAAACAGTGATAAAAATGCTTCAAATTAAATATATTTTTATTTGATAATGGTATTTACTGTTTGGGGATTATTTTATGACACCAAAATCTCTTTTTTTTTACTTTACTGTAGGCTACCGAAAGGCTTAATAGGTCTAATGTCCACTTCTAATTTATTACTTTAACAGTTAAACTAATCAAGAGTAAAATGAACAAATATATGTGTGTGTGTGTTACATGATACAAATGTTGTATTGTTTGACCAGTTTTAAAGTTTTATGACATTTTTGTTCCTGAAATCCACCCTTCTGCTGGGATCAGTACAATCCTGATTTTTTTTAATCAAAGGTATCCCAATCTTACTAAAAAAGTTTTGAACTGAATACTAACTGATGATTTGATCCAGATCACAACCAAAATTGGATTTTGTGATCTAATCTGATTTCAAAATCCTTTTTTCTTTCGAACAACCCATTTTCAAGATTTGATCCAATCCAATAGCCGGAACCCAATCTGATTACTTTTGAACAACTGTCCCCAGGGCTGAGAGTGTAAAGTATACTTGTTGATTATGGGTAATGTTCTGACATATTTTGGAACAAAACAAATAAAAGTGTCTGTGTATCGTAGGCCCTAGTATAAAGTGGCTCTGTTACATATTAGAACAGTTAATGGACCTGAACATCATGAAAATCAAGTATTTTAAAGGATGGATTCTCAATTACCAACATTAATTACTACGGATCTGAAACTTCTTTGACATAGTGTACAGCCATGTAACCTTAAACGTCTAGTTTGTACCGTTTCAAAAGCTCCATGCAGTGATTACAAATTAAACTAATACTGCCGATCATATAATCCAGAAACCCAATATGTCTGTGTCTGTTAACATACACTAAGATGAGAGGGAACGTGTGACTTTGAGAGAGGACAAAGCTGCAGAACATGCTGGAAACAGGACTGAATTTCACAATAACTTCTGCTTACACCTCTGAATTTGATATGCTGATGTTTGAATCCACTCAGTCTAATATCTGATGGTACCGCACTGAACACGATGTTCATTCGTGCTCTCTTCCTCTTTCTCCTCCTCTCTCGTGTCTTCTCACTCTCTGTCTGTTTCTCTCTTTGTCTTTGCACCTGCTTGTTTCCTCTGGCCAAACATGCAAATATCTTTGCTGCCTTTTGATGTCCATGAATTTGAACCTAGGTTGCTGAGAGTTTCCATGCATTTGTGCATTCAGAGCTGTGTGTCAAACCTTTCTATTATAAATCAACAATATCCAACTGTGTTTACTCAACCAATAACTGATTCACAGTACGGTTGCATATATTCAATCATCTATCAATGACGTACCTCAGGTATAACATTTCCTCATGTCCATCAATATTTGAATATCATTTGTGGTTTTGTGACGTAAAAGGAATGCTTCTGTTTCTATTGAACAGGGAGTGTTTGAAAGTTGAAGAATCATATCTCACTAGTAAATGAATACCCAGAGCAAAATGGAAGACCTCTCCCACCCTGGCATGAGTCAATACGAGCACACACTATTCCTATCTAGAGACCCTGAAGCATGTGTTTACATTAGCATGTCTCCACGGAGACTGAGGTGTGGCAACAGTATCATCAGTGTTGAGTATTTCACAGAGCGAGAGGACATTTCTGCCCCAATGCATCATTGCAACCTTATCAAACCACAGTGCGTCATATGCCTTATAAATGCACATGTCTTGTGTTTAAGATAACTTGAGATGTTTGTTCAGAGATTATGATAAAAGAAAGGTATATATCTCTAGGTTATTAAAACATAACATTATTTAATTGTTCCGCTTTTCTTCCAAAATAACTGAGTGTGTGTAAATTCTACATAACGATATAAAAACAAGTCTGCCTGTGTGTAGCCTATATATACTAGGGGTGCATAGGTTCAAATTTCGTTTCGGTTTTTATCACGGTTTTAGAGTCACGGTTTCGGTATTGTTCTGTATGTGTGATATTCAGGGGAAAAAGGACTATACGGTCAAATAAAAATAAAGAAAATTAGAACAAATAATCAAACTACAAGCAACAGCACAAATAAATACAGTAAAGATACAAAAAAATAAACAGTCCTTTTCACATATCTAACAGTAGTTTTCTGGTACACCAATTGAATAAAGTAGCTAATAAAATGTAAAAAAAAACATTGAATATAATCTTCACTGTATAAATTAAATGAAGATTGATCATTATTAAGTTACAAAAGCTATTTAGTCAAGAGCATTGAGTGATTTCCTTGTCTTTTGCTGTTTGATTAACATTTTAAAAACACAAAGACAGCAGGAATATTAGGCTGCTGTCACTTTAAGACATAATGCACTGATACAGTACACTGATTCTGAACACGTGTTCTTTCTTGAGTGTTTAAGTTCACTTAAGACATAACCTACTGTTTGCTAGTATACTCGTAAAGAGGGGCATGTTGACAATTTTTGTGTGAATGTTCCGTTCAAGCGCAAGACTTGAAAGAGAACTCAATAATTGCACGCTGTATGCACGCACTCAAGTTATTTTTCACGTCTAGTGTTTGAATGTTAAAATTGGCAATGCTTAAATGAATTAGTGTAAACACAGATAGCAACGTTTGCTGTTCAGGTCTCACCTGCGGTCACGCGCTATTAACACCCGGGGATGACGGTGACGTAAATGACTGGTCATATAGAACATACGGCACTCGCATTAAACAAAGTTTAGGGGAAGCCAGAATGCGTATCCATCGACAGAAACATACATTAGCCTAACTCTGTCTTTTATTTATTTTCAACAAACCATATAGATGCGTATGTGTCGTCAGATATGAGATAAACCGCGGTGCAAGTGCGTGCCGAACCGTGATTGGAGAACGGTACGGTTCGATTTTATTTATTTATTGATTTTAATTCCGAGAACCATTACACCCCTAGTACATACACATGCACACATCAAAAATGTATCAAATAAACAATACAATATTATAACAACATACAATAATTTCTATATTTGAATAGATTTTAAAATGCAATTTATTCCTGTGATGAAAAGGTGAATTTTCAGCATCATTACTCCAGTCTTCAGTGTCACATGATCCTTCAGAAATCATTCTAATATGCTGATTTGGTGCATTTCTTATTATTATCAATAATGAAAACTATTGTGCTGCTTAATATTTTTATTTATTAACAGAAGCTCAAAAGAACAGCATTTAATTGTTAGGAACAATTAAACAATTGAAATAGTTAGGAACATAACTTTTGGTCATCCTTGCTAAATAAATGTATTCATTAAAAAAAACGTACTGACCCCGAAATTTTGAACAGTAGTGTATATTCAAATATTACATAAATATGCTAAAGATTTCAACATCAGTCATAACAAATCTGAAATAAACTATTACACTAATATTCACATGAAAACAGGTTATCTATTCACATTTATTGCATATAGCAGCTTTGCCATTTTGTCTCCTGAAGTATTTGTATAAGGCATGTCATGCAAAGGTGTATTCAAGTCCAAACAATTAACATTTTTGTTTTAATATTGTTTTCTCAGCTAATAAGCCTGTGTCCCCATACGGCGGCTATAACGGACAACTCCGAAGTTGTGTATATCAGCCGACAGAACTGGCCATCATCACCAAAGGAGTGGGAAATGTGAGTGCACATATTTTACTACTGATTTGACTATGTATACAACCACCAAGTCTTGTGGTCCCTGTTCACAAACAAAGTACAAAAATGTCCACTAAAAAAACAATATGCATCTGTTTTCAGTGTTGTAGACTTGAATGTTTTGTGCATTTGTGTGTTCAACTGCCATATCTATTTGGACTGTGTTTTCGGCTGTAGCATCAGGGGGAATCGTATGACAATATGATTCCACGAGCATCCACAGGCACTCCGCCCAGAGCCCAGATCGGTCACACCGGCCCATCATCACAAGTTGATGAGATGAGAAAAATATATTCAAATGTACGTGGGGAGCATTAGTGATGCTGGGTTTGTTTGGTTCGGGTCTCTCCAGTCTACCGCCTTTTCAATTTCATCTGCCTTCCTTCATTTTCAACATGCATGCATACTGACCTACTGACATTTTGAACAGAATTTTTCTGTTTGTATTCATCCGATTGACTGCAAAGTGTCCTTCAGCTTTGTAAGGGTGCTGTATAAAAATGATTATTTATTCATATAATATTCCATTCATTTGGAATATGTGGAAAACCCAACTGAAGGATGTTTTTGTGGCCTGTAAACGACAAAATTTTTCAACCATTGAAATTACGGATTTTTAAATTGTTTTACAATGAAGCTCGTAATCAACCACACAAAAGATCCTTCAACATTTTTCACTTTGGTAAAGAAAACAGAATCTGTCCTTGAAGTTTCTTCTCAAATTTCTGGGTCTTGCCTCTCACTTTATCATCTCTCTCAATTACACATGTCCGTGGGGAATTCTTCTCTTTGCCTTGTCATTCATTCTTTCAAGATCTGCTTTCATTCCTAGAATGCACTTGGTGACACTGTAACCTTCTGTCTGGGATAGAGGAATTTAAAAATTGTGATTGTTTGTGTTGTTAATTATTATTATTTTTATTTTTTGTAAGGTATGAGGGGGTGGAAGAAGAAATCAAATCTAATAAACTAAACTGTATGTTTTCTGGCTTTTTCTTTTCAAAAAATCATTTAATTATTGTTTTTCTCACCTCTGTCATGTGTATTCTCTTATAGACCTTGGTCTGGTTAGTCGCCATATTGAATTTAACACTGATGCAAACAAGGCTGTGAAGGATAGATGCAGTCTTTACAATGGCAAGCACTAAAGGTTCCGATATACTCACAGTGAATTTCATTTTCATTCTTCGCTTATGGGTTAAAATGAATTTCGAAATACGTGACCAGTGATCCAACGCCACCCGCGCTGCTGAGAGTGACGGTTAGATGAATATGTAAATCTGTTCTGCGCCTTCCTCTCAATAACAAAATAAACGCACAACAAAATTGAGAAAACAGTAAGCATTTTTTCAAATAAAGCATAAGAAAAGCATCTGATCAATGCAACATGGATACGTGTGCACGAGCTCTGCAATTCGGCACTCCAGTAAAGTCACGTCAAGTTTATTTATATAGGACGTTATATGATAGATTTTTAAAATCAAGCAGCTTTACTCTATTAAACATGTAAAACAGTGTCAGTGTCTTGTTTTATCAGAAGTACAACTTCATTTTCTTCAATAAAGCTGCTTTTCAGTGTGTTCATGTTTTCACTCATGGATGTCTGACCTTGACGGACTAAACAGGAGAAATTAACTGGAGATGATTTCCATGTGAATTAAGGCGGAGCCTCTGCACACACCTAACTATTACGCAATAATCACAGACCAATGGTAGTACAAAGGTGTTTACCAGCTGGAGCGAACTTTTCCGGAAAGTTTTGGCCTGATTTTGTTTGAAATTACATCACATCAGTTCGTTCTCCGATTTCTCTTGAAGTATATCGGGGCTTTAAAGATCCTAGATCATATAATTTTCACAACTTTTTTAAACATTTTTAATGGAGTTTTTGGGTATGTTTACACAACGATGTACTAAAAATGTAAAAGTTTTTCTTTTGCACTTTTCATGTACAGACAACAACGTTGTCGTGAAAACAATTAAAAACATGCGCCTATAGACTGAACACATAATACACACGTGCATAACGTCGCCGTTTTCACAAATTCGTGTTTTTGTTGTTTACATGGAGACGATAACTGTATCATTTTCAAAAGCGAGCATTTTGAAACCTGATTGCGTTTTCAGGCCACCAAAACGCCGTGGTTGTGTAAATGAACAGCCAAACCGCATAAAAGGTTTTCCATTTTAGTGTTGTTTAGTTGTCTACTGAAAATGGTTTCGTCAGCTTAACAATGTATCTTGTCAAACAACAGTTCAATCCATTGAACACTGTCTGTCTGTCCCTCGTATCCATTCCTATCAAAACGTAAATATGGCGCTACCCTGAGTAAGGTCGATTGCTACTTATTTCCACTTTCTGTCCAAGAGTCACTGTTACAAAATTACATTTTTACACACATTTATTTGTTCTATTTAGAGCTGTTCTCTAATATTATTTTTTACAATATTTGGTTTTAAATGTAGCACATTAAAATATTACATTACATTTCTGGGATCAACTTTAAAATATTAATCTAATGTTTCCTCTCTTTCTCACTGTAGGGAAATTTCAACAGAAGACCCCAGTGATCTGCTCATGCCAGCTGTTTTTTTTTTTTCCTGGTGTTTCTAAATAAAGATTCATGATTTTGTTTTTCTTTCCATTGCTGTGGTCCACTGCACAGACCAACTTGAACTCCGAGTAACTGAGCAACAACTTGTTGGTTTGCTCTACTGAAAGACAATGTGTTGGGTTATCTCAACCTGATTGAACTGTTGAAGGCGGGAAATTGTACAGTATGGCTTGTTTGTGCATGGGACACATTAAAAAGATTAGTTGTACCAATGATTGTATAGATTACTGCAATGCTGCCAGCTGTGTTTAAGCACAGACCAGCAAAGGACTGTAAAATAAATGTATGCTGGTTTTCTGTCACTCAGTTCTGACATGCTGCTTCTACCACTGTAAACATTGGTGTAGCGACACCATACATACACATAAACCTTATTTACACATATAAAATATTAATAATGTGCAATCATAATTTTGGTGCAGCGACCGGAATAGTGACTATTTCATTATTTTCTCAACTTTGTATTTATTGTAATGTACAAATTACACTAAATCTGAACAGAATATCTTTGTAATTGTTCTGCTGATTGATGTATATATTAAAATTTCATTGAATGGGAAATTCAGTTTGAAAGGATGTTTTATTTTTTACTCATCTTGCTGTAGTTACAAACAGCTTACCGTGTGGAAAACACTGTTTTTGAAATTCTGAAATGTTACTGTGAGACTGATTACACATATGGCATGGTCACAGGGACATCATCAGGATAGCTTCCCAAAGGGAAGTTAGTTGAATGGAAAATTCTCTTCAGCGTAACCAGACATGACATTTACATAGATGCTGCTGATACGTTTTACAATATATCAGCATGAGCTACAGGGTTACAGATGGAGGGTTGTTAAAGGTAGCTATTACATCATCACATGACCAAAGCATGGAAGATAGTTCACACGTTTTTTTTCTCTTTTGTATTATAACTGTATTAGATACATATGTACTAATAACCAATGTCACCTTTATTTGTATAGCGCTTTATACAATACAGATTGATTCAAAGCAGCTTTACAGTGATAAACAGAAAAATTATGATGCAAATAGTTCAATTCTACTATAAAGCAGCTCTAAAAAGAAAATAGTGTCATTGTTCAGCTGAGGTCAGTTCAGTGTTGATTCAGTTCTGTTCAATAACTCTGTAAACAGGGTGGTACAAATGGTGGGACTGCAGTGGGCCCCGTGGCAAACAACGAGAAGCCTACCGTTCAATAGTTTATAAGTAAGATGAAGAAAATATATACAGGTCCTTCTCAAAAAATTAGCATATTGTGATAAAGTTCATTATTTTCCATAATGTAATGATAAAAATTAAACTTTCATATATTTTAGATTCATTGCACACCAACTGAAATATTTCAGGTCTTTTATTGTTTTAATACTGATGATTTTGGCATACAGCTCATGAAAACCCAAAATTCCTATCTCAAAAAATTAGCATATTTCATCCGACCAATAAAAGAAAAGTGTTTTTAATACAAAAAAAGTCAACCTTCAAATAATTATGTTCAATTATGCACTCAATACTTGGTCGGGAATCCTTTTGCAGAAATGACTGCTTCAATGCGGCGTGGCATGGAGGCAATCAGCCTGTGGCACTGCTGAGGTGTTATGGAGGCCCAGGATGCTTCGATAGCGGCCTTAAGCTCATCCAGAGTGTTGGATCTTGCTTCTGCCGCTGTTTCTGGTTCAAAAGTGGCTTGACCTGGGGAATGCGGCACCTGTAGCCCATTTCCTGCACACGCCTGTGCACGGTGGCTCTGGATGTTTCTACTCCAGACTCAGTCCACTGCTTCCGCAGGTCCCCCAAGGTCTGGAATCGGTCCTTCTCCACAATCTTCCTCAGGGTCCGGTCACCTCTTCTCGTTGTGCAGTGTTTTTTGCCACACTTTTTCCTTCCCACAGACTTCCCACTGAGGTGCCTTGATACAGCACTCTGGGAACAGCCTATTCGTTCAGAAATTTCTTTCTGTGTCTTACCCTCTCGCTTGAGGGTGTCAATGATGGCCTTCTGGACAGCAGTCAGGTCGGCAGTCTTACCCATGATTGCGGTTTTGAGTAATGAACCAGGCTGGGAGTTTTTAAAAGCCTCAGGAATCTTTTGCAGGTGTTTAGAGTTAATTAGTTGATTCAGATGATTAGGTTAATAGCTCGTTTAGAGAACCTTTTCATGATATGCTAATTTTTTGAGATAGGAATTTTGGGTTTTCATGAGCTGTATGCCAAAATCATCAGTATTAAAACAATAAAAGACCTGAAATATTTCAGTTGGTGTGCAATGAATCTAAAATATATGAAAGTTAAATTTTTATCATTACATTATGGAAAATAATGAACTTTATCACAATATGCAAATTTTTTGAGAAGGACCTGTATAGAATTTTTTTTTTTTTTTCAAAGAAATTTAGGAAATGAGTACTTTTATTCAGCAAGGATGCATTAAATTTATGCCACCATAGGAATCAATAACATTTTAAAATCTATTCAGATTTATAAAATGGTTAGTTCCTGTCCTTGATTCTGATTGGTCAATAGACCTTATGCAGCCCCGCCCCCTTTTCAGCGCTCCGCTCGTTGTATTTTGACTTCCGGTTTGTATTTCCACAGCGATCTTACGTATTTATGAAAGAACTGCTCCTTTTAAAAATCTTCTGAGTCTACTGATATTTGTTAAGATCTGCTTTAAACATTACAATGCTCACGATAACTTTCATTAACTCTACAACAAGTAAATCCACTTCAACAGCTAATTAGTCTTCGACAGCGATGCCATTGAAATGTACAGGGCTACCGCAAAAATGGAAGTTCAAAGACAATATTATAAAGATTTCTCTGACGCATAAGGTCTATAGCTGTGTTTTATTCACAATAAAACATGGCTATGACCGCTTCACCCAACGATTCTGTGTATCACTACACAACACCTGTAGCAACGTAAACTGTTTGTTCTCAATTGATATTGTTCATTGAAGCTTACTGTATTATTTACCTGCATTCAGATTTAGCATTTTCCTTCAGGTCAGTCCTATGTTCATAATAAAAATCTGTTTAAATGTCCGATGTATTATCTTGTCCTTTTAACAGTTAAGGGGTTTTCCCGTGACTGACAGCGCTAGTCAAAGCATTTGCCAATTGCGTCTTGTTCCGTGTTCACAACAATTCAGTCTTTTCAATGTAAAAGTCTTCGTTACTGACTGACTCACTCATAAAGACAGTCTTTGTCACCATCTAATGGCGTAATAACGTAACTTCTGTTGCTGTTCACGGTCAGGGACAATTTTTTTCCGGCGGAAGGAAGGCTTTTAGTGAAAATTGACTTCATGAAAGTTGCATTGATACATATTTTTGGCTTTAATATTTGTATTGTGTGGTAACCGTTTTATAAAAGCAATAAGGTACTCGAGGCTAGTGCTGTATCGTGAATAAGTCACGGCTGAAGGGGTTGTAGGCACTCCGCTTCACTACGCCCTTCCGCCGTGACTTATTCACGATACAGCACACACGATACAGCATAATATTTTTCATTTTACTGTATTTTGATCAAATAAACCCAGCCTTGATAAGCATAAGAGACTTCAATGAAAAATATTAACAACCCAAAGCTTTTTAATGCATTATCTGCATCATATCCACAATCAGCCAGCCATTGAAAATCTCCCATACCTGTACTTGCAAAGCAAACAACTCTGAGCAGTTTAGCAATACAAAGTACAGACTTTGTAGTATGTGCAGATGTATAAAATATCAGTTTGTCTTTGGGAAACAGTGCTGAACAATTGAGTGTAGCTGTGGGTGCCTCCCTCATCCAGTAATTCAGACTTTTCAGAAAATAAGGTTGCAAATAAAGCTTCACAGAATGTTCATTCCATGTAATCACAGCTACGCAAAAGAGTCAGCAGTAGCTAAAGTTTTTGCATAGGCTATCAGTGGTTTTCTATTCCAGTAAATATTCTCCTGTATGCATATTATCAGTGGTTTTATATTCCAATAAATATTAACCTACACAAATGTACCACCAAATTATATTATATATCGAAGTTATCAATGTATCTCAGCCTCCACACAATGAAAGTCAATGGGGTCCAATTTTGTTTAGACCCCCGTATTGTTCAAAATGTCCTCTTACATTTCTAATATACAGGTTTGGAATGAGTAAATGATGACCCTTTTCATTTTAGGTTGAACTAGACTTTCAACTTTCCTTCCCTACATTCTGTTCATCATACATATTCAACAATTCACCAGCATCTGTCTTACATTTCTTCCCGGCGGCAAGATAACAGAAGCCACCCAAGCTAAATTCGCAATAAAAACACAAACTTCTCGGTTTTATGGTATGAAACGTGATTTAGGATGCATCTGCAGTTTATCAACTGTCTCCGATCACCTTCAGTGGTGTAGACAAGTTCACCCTGGCTGCCTTCTTGGATGTCTTCCCTGCAGCCCGTCCCGACCGTGTATCAAATGTTAAGCGCTGCCGGTAAAATCTAGATGCTGAATCTATAGGTAATATGATCAGCATTTTCTCCTCACATTGAGAACACAATGTGCTGGGTATTTAAGGAGAAAGCAGGCATAAAAACATGTCCTTGAGACACAAGCATCATTTCTTCAATGACATTGTATAGCTATAATGTTTGCGGCTGTTTGTTATTCTATTCCAAAAGGACATTTGGCACATTAAATGAATGAGTAGGTGTTATGGACACCCACCCACTTGGCTAAATTATGTAATATATCTACAGTATGTAAATTACTTGTTCGCAATCTGGCGGCCTGTATAGTTTAACAGGAGACAAACCTTTAACAAGACAAGTGGATTTTGATTATTGCCACCTGTCAGAGTCGGACATCTATTTTTGATGCACGTTATTTTTCGATAAGATCTATAAGACTTCATTCCAAAAAGCAGGATGTATGTATACATGATAATCAGAATATTTTGAATAAACGCAATTACGTGTATATCACAAATTAATTTCATTTGCACGTATTTGAAAAATTTATATATATTTGAATATGGACAAATGAACGTAATATGGGCTAACATATATATATATATATATGTTAAAGTAAAATATATTTACATGTTAATTATATATATAGGATTATATACAGGATTAGTTTTGACTTACGAGGTGTACAAAAGACTTTAACATGTAAACTCACATAAATTAAGTTGAGGACTTAACATAACAAGTCATTACAGGAACTGTAATGCCCTAAACCTCACTTCAGGGTATTTTTGTACTAAACCTAAACTCTAGCTGAA
Organism: Anabarilius grahami; assembly: GCA_003731715.1. Classification (NCBI taxonomy): domain Eukaryota; kingdom Metazoa; phylum Chordata; class Actinopteri; order Cypriniformes; family Xenocyprididae; genus Anabarilius; species Anabarilius grahami. The sequence continues at coordinate 9,190,140 of RJVU01067793.1, read as the reverse complement.
ACTGGATCTTTGTTTACAATCAGATTTGCATCATATCATAATTTCCAGCTCTGAGCAGGCTTACAAAGAACTAGCTGTTTTCATCCAGGTGGGGAGAGAGGCTTTATAGAGATCCATGAGGTTGGTTATCTGGTTTATGGAGTCACCACAGTGTTATTAATACTGACTCACCAACTAAAACTATTCTTATATTCTGTATTATACAATCTTCATTCTTTACCACAGAACTTCAAAAAACTGACCCTTTGTCATTTTTGTAAAGTTCAAACGATAGGCCAATACAAAAAGAAAGGTGTATAATTTAACCACACTGGGCATGTCATGTTTGCTGAGTGTCTTTGACGTTATAGTAAACACAATTGTTGGGAAACATACAAACTCAGTAAACCAGAACTAATTCATCTACAAACTCCTGTTCACCTCACAGTTCCTCAAACACACCCAGTGACTCATTTATAAAGTGCTGCCTTCAAGCTGAAAGAACATGGATAAATAGAAGCTGCTACACTCTATTTTTAAGTGTTTTTAAAGTGATATTTATGTCAGCAGCTACTGGTAAATTAGACTCTGGTCAACATTAGCTGAATGTATGTGGTGACTGAACATGGCCACATTTCTCAAAAGCATCGTAACCCTAAGTAGATCTTAGATCCATTGGCTTATGATGCTTATGAGAAATGCAGCCCATATATGTTGAATTGAAAAAGTACCTAAAGTGTGATTTGTATCAAGGTAGTTTACAGGCCATGGACATGCACAAACATATTCTGGTAGTCTAATAATATTATTCTTGTTACCTTTTAAATATAAGACTGACTTGATATGTTGTAGTGTAACGGAGTCCAGCTAGTAAGAGTAAGAGTAAACCTCATTCCTTTGGCCTTAAGAGGCGCATTAGTAACTAATGCTAGAGGTTATGGTCTTTAGCGTCCTTGCCAGTGCACCCGACTCCCATGCCAGAAACTTGGTTACATTGGTGCCGTGACCCAGATGGCAGTGCGGTTTAGGGGGGTGGTTTTAGAGGAGGCCAGCTAGTAGGAGCCGTGCAAGTAAACCTCACTCCCCTGATCTTAAGAGGCACGCTAGCGACTGACACTAGAGACTCCTTTAGCATCCTTATTAGCCCACCCGCCTCCCATGCCGGAGACACCGGTTCGAATCCCACTCAGAGCGGGGCCAGTAGGACTGGAGTGGTTACAGTAGCTCTAAATGAATTCCTAAAGATTATGCAAAATAATGTAATGTACTGTAGTTGGGTAAACTTTTATAGTGGTGAATGGAAACTGCAACAAATATTTTTTTGTGTGTTCCCATTTGCTCCAATAGCAAAAGGAAAAATTCCACAATAGAGTTTATAGGTCTTTCATTGAGAGGAAACAAATATTGAGAGCTTGATTATGGTGGTCAAAAGAGAGAAAGGTGTACAATTTGCAGTCACTACCTCAGCTGTTGTGTTAGAAACGCACAAACCAGCGTTAACTAGATTTCTGTAATTGTAATTAAAAAAAATACAAATATTACAAATGTTAATAACTGTGGAAACGTCATCTCAATCTGTGAAAAGGGTCCATTATACAGTAAATGCTTATACAATAGCCATCAATAGCCAATAGCCATCAAAAGCCACGTTATTAAAAGGTTTTAAACTACCGTTTCAATGGTAACGCAATGTCCAATTTCAAAACGATTTTCACAGGATGAATTTTGAGTGTGAAAGCTTTCAAATAATACCTATTTTATAAATAATAGGGGGAAAAGGCAATAAGGGCAGCAAATATTATTTATGATTTATGGCAAATAAAATATTCACAATAACTGTGAATCAAAATTCGTTGTGAAACAAACCACATATTAAAATTACCACAAATAATTAATTTGAACTTCTGAGGTATACAAACAAACAAACAACTTTTTCTGAATTTTGAGCACCTTTTTCATTGAAGTCAAGTCACCTTTATTTATATAGCGCTTTTTACAATGCAGATTGTGTCAAAGCAGCTTTACAGTGATAACTGGTAAATAATTTTGGCTGCACAGCAGCTCTTAAAGAAAATGGCGTCATTGTCCAGCTTAAGTAAAATCAGAATTGATTCATTCGGTTGTAAAAATCAATAATTAGTTCATTTATCTATATATCAGCACTGGAGAAAACAGTGATGTCATCGTCCAGCTCAGTTCTGTTCACATACAATTGTGTCAATGCAGGCAGGTCAAAAACATTGTTGAATATCAAGTGTCCCCAACTAAGCAAGCCAAAGGCAAAAGCGGCAAGGAACCCAAACTCCATCAGGTGACATCAGGTGATAAAAACAGCGAACAGTGCATGATTATGATTCAGGCAGCGTTACAGGTCATAAGTCCGATTGGGATTGCAACAGTCAAAATATTTGGTCCAGTTCCATCTAGTTGAAGATCGTATTCATCACGCCGGTATGGGAAGTAAAAAAGAACAAAATAAATATATTTTGTGCCCTATTAGTCTCTCAAAAGAAGTTGTCTCAAACAGCTTTTAGAGAGAATACAGATATTCCCACAAGAGTCGACTGGCTTTGGTCTTAATTGGACCGTTCTCATGACTCCTCTCTTGTTTGCCTTGTTGCCCTTGCGGTATCCCTGCTGGGATTCAATTTGTTGTACCTTGTGACTTTTCATTACACACAACAGCCTCACAACACAGGAAGTTGCTGTGCAATTATTATTAGCAGTTACTTCATTAACTCACACTCTAAATTAGCTTACACAACAAATCATGACTTTAAAAAGTCAAAAAGTCTATGTCTTTTTGTATAGTTCAATATGTTTGCAGAAGAGATCCATACATCATAGCACTATCCATATTCATTTCATCCCACTGTTGGACAAGATAGAAGAGCAGGGCAGGCTGTCACAAAGGTGTCATTCTGTGACCGTCTCAGCGAGCCTGTTAGGAAAAGAGGTGAACAGTGACGTCTTTGTGCGAGCTGGACAAAGCTGGACCTGTGTGAAAGCAGGTTAATGTTCCTCTAAAGGTTTGGAAGCCAAGGACATCTGAAGGACCCTCACTCACAGTTATCCAAACCCACCTCTGGATTCTGCTCTCGCTCTCTAACACCCCGAAGTGAGAGACACAATGAAAAAGACTCAACAAAACTGTAAACAAAGCAATTAAAAAAAAACCTGAACATGCAGTATTTGAACAGAAGTCAGAACAAAAAGATCCAATTCATAAGAAAATATCTCAGTATAACAGAGCAGAGGTGTTTGCTGTAACGGCCCTACTGTGCGTTCAAGTGGGGTGTGGAGAGCTATAAATAACACACTTACAGTGGAGACAATTGTGCAGACAATTTTCAACTTCTTAGAACTGCTAAATAACTGTTGACACATGGAGAAGTGTGGGTGGGTGGCAGAAAGCGTAATGACTTAGCAGTGAAACAGGACGCCATGCACAAGGAAGAGAGTCCCAGAGGGTTCCAGGTGTTTGTCCAGTGTTTTGTCTCATACATTAGCAGGTGAATTAGTCCTGAAAGATTACAAAAGCTTTGTTAAAAAAAAAGAACTTTGTTAATAAAGATAATAAAAACAGACGTGCGAAGGTTGTACACGAGCTGAGCTGACAATGTTTACTTTGTCTTCTTTTCATAACATCATCGCTTTGATTACTATAACTGTCAGCAAATGGTTCCGTTTGTGCACTTATATTATCACATATTAGAACTTATTTGACAGATTAAACTGTTTAACTCCTGTTATTATATACCCAAAATGTAATTTCTTGAAAATATTTATGTAGTTGTTTTTTGTGAAATTAAAATATGAAAATATTTCTTCACAATATGTGCATATATGTGACCCTGGACCACAAAACCAGTCATAAATCGCACGGGTATATTTTTAGCAATAGCCAACAATACATTGTATGGGTCAAAATGATCGATTTTGCTTTTATGTCAAAAATCACAAGGATATTAATGTTCCATGAAGATATTTTGTAAATTTCCTACAGTAATATCAAAAATATATTTTTTTGAGTGGATATGTATTGCTAAGGACTTCATTTGGACACCTTTAAAGGTGATTTTCCTCAACATTTTGATTTTTTTTTGCATCCTCAGATTCCAGATTTTCAAATAGGCAAAGGCAAAGAGTTCCAAAACAAAATCACCTCGCAACCGTACCTTAAAATCCCTGTTAATAACACCTATTTTGGCACACATCTCGTCAAAACCGAATATCTATAGGAAAAATTATATATTCAACATTTTTTCTCTCAATATTTTACTTCAATATTTTGAAGTAATGTTTATCGGGATCGCGCGATGTCTGAGGCGTCTTTGTGCGAGCGCTTCGGATCTGTCAGTCAGCACGAGTAAGATCGATTTGTTTACATCAGCATGAGTTTGAAAATCACATTTCATTGGTTCAGACTGCATGCCATCAAAAATTTGCTATGAAAATTCACAAAGTTGGAATTCTGTGCTCTAAAACGATACCAAACTAGGTCTAATGCGGATGTTGCCGAGGGGAAGCACGAGTGGTGAAGCGAGCAGAGAAAAACGGCATTTTTTACTCCTCTCAGAAAACATACAAATTAAGATACTTTTAGATGTTTAATTGCTATTTGAAGCATTTGGATCGCTAGATGAGGGCTTGATTAACTCATTTTTGGGAAAACCTCAAATTCGACCAAAATCAACATTTTTGACTTTTTTTGCCTGTAGCTCGTAATTAGGCCTAGCCAGTGCGCATTCCGACTCATTTTGCCAGCATAGATACAGGTCCTTCTCAAAAAATTAGGAATATTGTGATAAAGTTCATTATTTTCCATAATGTAATGATAAAAATTAAACTTTCATATATTTTAGATTCATTGCACACCAACTGAAATATTTCAGGTCTTTTATTGTTTTAATACTGATGATTTTGGCATACAGCTCATGAAAACCCAAAATTCCTATCTCAAAAAATTAGCATATTTCATCCGACCAATAAAAGAAAAGTGTTTTTAATACAAAAAAAGTCAACCTTCAAATAATTATGTTCAGTTATGCACTCAATACTTGGTCGGGAATCCTTTTGCAGAAATGACTGCTTCAATGCGGCGTGGCATGGAGGCAATCAGCCTGTGGCACTGCTGAGGTGTTATGGAGGCCCAGGATGCTTCAATAGCGGCCTTAAGCTCATCCAGAGTGTTGGGTCTTGCGTCTCTCAACTTTCTCTTCACAATATCCCACAGATTCTCTATGGGGTTCAGGTCAGGAGAGTTGGCAGGCCAATTGAGCACAGTAATACCATGGTCAGTAAACCATTTACCAGTGGTTTTGGCACTGTGAGCAGGTGCCAGGTCGTGCTGAAAAACGAAATCTTCATCTCCATAAAGCTTTTCAGCAGATGGAAGCATGAAGTGCTCCAAAATCTCCTGATAGCTAGCTGCATTGACCTTGCCCTTGATAAAACACAGTGGACCAACACCAGCAGCTGACATGGCACCCCAGACCATCACTGACTGTGGGAACTTGACACTGGACTTCAGGCATTTTGGCATTTCCTTCTCCCCAGTCTTCCTCCAGACTCTGGCACCTTGATTTCCAAATGACTTTGGACCACTGAGCAACAGTCCAGTGCTGCTTCTCTGTAGCCCAGGTCAGGCGCTTCTGCCGCCGTTTCTGGTTCAAAAGTGGCTTGACCTGGGGAATGCGGCACCTGTAGCCCATTTCCTGCACGCCTGTGCACGGTGGCTCTGGATGTTTCTACTCCAGACTCAGTCCACTGCTTCCGCAGGTCCCCCAAGGTCTGGAATCGGTCCTTCTCCACAATCTTCCTCAGGGTCCGGTCACCTCTTCTCGTTGTGCAGCGTTTTTTGCCACACTTTTTCCTTCCCACAGACTTCCCACTGAGGTGCCTTGATACAGCACTCTGGGAACAGCCTATTCGTTCAGAAATTTCTTTCTGTGTCTTACCCTCTCGCTTGAGGGTGTCAATGATGGCCTTCTGGACAGCAGTCAGGTCGGCAGTCTTACCCATGATTGCGGTTTTGAGTAATGAACCAGGCTGGGAGTTTTTAAAAGCCTCAGGAATCTTTTGCAGGTGTTTAGAGTTAATTAGTTGATTCAGATGATTAGGTTAATAGCTCGTTTAGAGAACCTTTTCATGATATGCTAATTTTTTGAGAAGGACCTGTATATGGACGGATAGGAAAACATTGTTCTTGTAAAATGTATGTGTATATACACAAACATACATGAATGGTGTTTTAGTGCCAAGAACAATATTTTCCTATAAAAAATAAATATGAATCAATATGGTGATATGAACAGTTTACAGTTTTTTAAAATTGCTTACATACAATTTCTCAAACTATGGCTCATTTTCTCTAAACTCTACACACAAAGCCACAAAACACGCACACAAAATGCAAAACATCACACCTCTGCTGCAAAAGCAAACACTTAATTAAAAACTATTTTAACTCTTGTAAAAAGTGTTTTTTATAGTAACTGCACAAACAAACCATCAAATAATTAGCCATATACACGCCAAACATAGATGTGAAAAATATAAAACACTTTATGCTTGTTGAGTGTGCAGTGGAGTGTAGTTTATCATAGCACTCACACACAAATGTATGTGCACAAATACACTGTATATACAGTATGCATGCACAATTGATGAGCTTTACAGTTATTGAACTGAAGTGAATCAACATTGAACTGACTTCAGCTGTATAATGACATTTTTGACTTGTTAGATCTGCTTCACAGCAGAATTAGAATTTGTTACTATTGTGAAGCCGCTTTGAAACAATCTGTATTGTATAAAGCGCTAAAAATAAAGGTGACGACTTATGTACATTCAGTATATATTTACAAAATAAACAGAAATGCAAGGGTGACATTTTTATTTGTTTCTCAAAACATTGAGTTTTGATTTCTAAGTAATCAAATTATGTATATTTACACTTTAAACAGACATGCAAGCGGGTAAATATAATTTATTTGTTTCTCAAAACATTGAGTTTTGATTTCTAAGTGAACAAATTATGTATAAGTGTTTTCACACATGATCATTGGGTGTAGGCAATCGGGAAATGAGTGTGGCATTTGAATGGCAGTGCTTCCCAAATGAAACAAAAGAGCTTTCAGTTTTGAATAATGTAGGGAACTGTGTTTAGCATATTGCAAAAAGTTTGTTTTACAATTGCAAACTGAGTGTAAAGCATATTATGTGCTTGCAGTTTTGCAGACTTGGTCTGAAGATTAGGTATAAGTAAATGGTTTCACTGAGTGGGCCTCAAGTGCCACTTTTAGTGTCTAAGCAATTTAAAAAAACAAAAACAAAAAAAAAAACCTTATACACAATGAAATACCTACAATATAATGCATATTTTTTGTTCTCATGGCTGTTTCTAGCACAGGCAGACAGTTCAGTAACAGAGCAGGAAGGCATTACAGAGGGCCAGGAATGTGCAGACCTTGTCAGAAAATATGCCAGGGCTTATTGTGCTGCAAAGAGCATTTCTGTCGCTGGGATTAATGTATTTAAAATGTCCCAGTCTGATTTGGGTCTGAATGAAAAAGACGCTTATGCATTTTTATGTGTGACTCTCTGTTAGGTAAATCTTCTAATGCCTTGTTTTCACATTTGAAACGTGTCCAACCTATTTGCCCCAGGTAGAATCCGTATCCAAGTCATAGCAACGCGTTTGAAAGTAATCCAATGTGTGTGTGTTCATCTGTATGCGCACGTGTATGCGCGCTTACTTATCGAAATATGTGTGTGAAAGCATGTTCAAGGACCTTTCCTCTTCTCGAACTGAGGACATACTCGCATACCATGCATAGTTACTGATTCACACAGTCAGAAGGGTTCTGTCCAGGCAGCAGTTCACATGCACATTAAAAGCTCACCGTTTTCATATCATCCTTACTGTTTTACATACTTTATTTCCTTATTGAGTGATATCCATTGTCTATATGAATAACAAGGCAAGAATAAATGTCACATGTAAATATATTTCTGTCAAAAAAACATTGTGTTCATACATATCAGAATCTTTCAAATTCAATGATTCGATGATTTTGTAATTTATTAACGAAAGGATCTTTTAAGCTGCTTTAAGGGATAGTTACACAAAAATGAAAGTTGTGTCATCATTTACCCTCATGTCGTTCCCTGTATGACTGTCTTTCATCTGTGCATGGAACATAAAGATACAATTTTAACCTTAAAAATTCAATGTTTTGGATCCCATTGACTTTCACTGAAAGTGAAAGCATATATATGTATATACAGTACAGTCCAAAGGTTTGGAACCACTAAGATTTTTAATGTTTTTAAAAGAAGTTTCGTCTGCTCACCAAGGCTACATTTATTTAATTAAAAATACAGTAAAAACAGTAATATTGTGAAATATTATTACAATTTAAAATAACTGTGTAGTTTATATTCAAATATATTTGACAAAGTCATTTATTCCTGTGATGCAAAGCTGAATTTTCAGCATCGTTACTCCAGTCTTCAGTGTCACATGATCCTTCAGAAATCATTCTAATATGCTGATCTGCTGCTCAAGAAACATTTAATGTGTACAATTGTACAAAATATTTGTGTACAATTTTTTTTTCAGGATTATTTGATGAATTGAAAGTTCAAAAGAACAGTGTTTATCTGAAATCTAATCTTTTGTAACATTATAAATGTCTTTACTGCCACTTTTGATTGATTTAATGCATCCTTGCTGAATAAAAGTATTCATTTCTTTAATTTCTTTTCAAAAAAATAAAAATAAAAATTCTTACTGACCCCAAACTTTTGAACGATAGTGTATAATGCTACAGAAGCTTTGTATTTCAGATAAATGCTGTTCTTTTGAACTTTCTATTCATCAAGGAATCCTGAAAAAAAAAGTACACAACTGTTTTCAACATTGAAAATAATCATAAATGTTTATTGAGCAGCAGATCAGCATATTAGAATGATTTCTGAAGGATCATGTGACACTGAAGACTGGAGTAACGATGCTGAAAATTCAGCTTTGCATCACAGGAATAAATTACTTTGTCAAATATATTTAAATAGTACACAGTTATTTTAAATTGTAATAATATTTCACAATATTACTGTTTTTTACTGTATTTTTAATTAAATAAATGTAGCCTTGGTGAGCAGACGAAACTTCTTTTAAAAACATTAAAAATCGTAGTGGTTCCAAACTTTTGGACTGTACTGTATATATCCCAGCAAGTATCTCAAAATAGCATATAGTTCTGTAATTATCTTTATGGAACGACTAACTATAATAAGATCTTCCAACATGGACACACCTGCTCATGCAATCATTAAAAATGTCTATTCAAGCCACACCAATCTCTGCTCTGATAATGTTGTGTATCAGACCTGTGATTTTTCAGACCCCAGTTTGCATGCCTGTCTCCATGCTAACGGTATCACTGAGGACAGGTGTGTATGACATAATGCTATTGCACAATTTTCAACTTGTCAGGCCAGTTGCCTTTAATGAATACTTTTGATATCAGTGTGTTCGCACCTAACAAAACATGATTATACTTGTCTTATGAATGGGGAAATTCCTCCCTTTTAGGTTAAAATACTCTCAGCTAATCATTTGAAAGGCATGCCTTGTTTTTCCAGACTTAATCACAGGAAAACCAAGCCTTGTTTTCTTCAAAGAGTCAAACTGGTTTTGTTTTCGTGGGAACTCTTGTAAGTGATTCTGAGTCATTAGTATCGGTAATCTGAATGATGTAAATATCCTCTTAAATTAGCTATTGTTTTATTATATGAACTAAAACAGAGGGTTAAGACAGCACGTATACTGAAAATGAAGATTTTCTTCCATGCATGTAGATTTTATGTCGGTCTCACGGGTGCTATGTGTTCTGTTTCTATGGACGTGCCTCTAAAACACTCAGTCCTGTGGGAATGGCTGGATGATTATATGCATCACTGATATTTTACAACCTGGCTGACCATAAAAGTGCCACCCATACTTTAAATCTACCTTTAATACATTTATTTTAAAGCTATTTTTTTTTTTTTTTTTGTCTATAGTTTAAAAGAAGTGATAATGTAGAGACAATTGACTATCAAATGTTGATAAAAACAGCTAAATGAAAGGTAGACTTGAACAAAAAACAGCATGCTTGCAATGTGTTTGTTACTCACACTCACTGCATTGATACAAATAGGCCTACACACAATTTTCATCACAAAGATTTACTATTTGCATTCAAATAAAATAATAGAGTATTTATTTCACTATGTAAATAATTAATTTGTATCATCAAAACTTAACACCATTATTATTAGTGCATTTCTTGCTATTTTGTCTTATCACAACGTGAAGAGATCATCTAGTTGATGTTTGTGGCAATGTCTTCACATATTTTCCATGACAAGTGTTGGATTATAGTCCATTCCTGACATCTAATGGGTATACTTGGTAGTGCAGCTTGTTTGCGTCCTCTATAAACCCCGCCTCCGAAAATCTCTCTCAACTTCTAATTGGTTCAAAGAATTTTCTCTCTTCAGTCTGATTCGCTAACTGGATTCGCCATAGCCGTCAGTCACAACAGAGGTCACACATGATTCAAAAATGGACGCGTCCTGTTGAAACGCTACCTGCGGTCTGAGTTTAAAATGAATGCTTTTATTATTTCAGTTATTTTGAAGCGAAAACACTCTGAATCATATGGAAAATATGGAGCTTCCTGAAGAGACCGTGTGAGCTGTCATCTACTCCTGCGATGCCTTCACTCAAAGCTGTGTCATGTTTACAAAGGGTGGGTTTAAAATTTGATAAAAAAACATATTATATCTCAGCTATAACGTGATATAAAAAGATAAAATTGCTACCAGCGAAATACACTGTGCTTCGTTTATTTATTGACTGACTGACGTAATAAAGCGTCATTCTCAAAATTTGGCAACTGTCCCTTGAATTTTCATGAAAATTCACAAGAAAAGCTTTATATTTTTAGATAAATGCTGTTCTTTTGAACTTTCTATTCATCAAAGAATTCTGAAAAAAATTACACAACCGTTATCAACATTGATAATATAAGAATAAATGTTTCTTGAGCAGCAAATCTGCGTATTGGAATGATTTCTGAAGGGACACTGAAGACTGGAGTAATGATGCTTCGCCATCCCGGGAATAAATTACATTTTAAAATATATTCAAATAAATAAATAATAAAAAAAAAAACCTTATTTTAAATTTTAATAATATTTCACAATATTACAGTTTTTACTGTATTTTGAATAAAAATAAATGAAGCCTTGGTGAGCAGAGTAGACTTCTCTTAAAAACATTAAATAAAATTACTGATCCCAAACTTTTTAATGGCAGTGTATATGGGTCATTGACATACGGAAGAGGATTGGGGCCAAGCAATAATAAAAAAAATAAACCATCTCGAGAAAAAACTCGTTAAATTTCGAAAAAAAAACTCGTTAAATTTCGAGAAAAAAGTCGTTAAATTATGAGAAAAATGTCGTTAAATTTCGAGAAAAAAGTCGAGATAAAATGTTGAGAATAAACTCATTAAATTAACGAATTTATTCTCGTAATTTAACGACTTTTTTCTCGTAATTTAATGAGTTTATTCTCGTAATTTAATGACTTTATTCTCGAAATTTCATGACTTTATTCTCGAAATTTCATGACTTTATTCTCGTAATTTAATGACTTTATTCTCGTAATTTAATGACTTTATTCTCGTAATTTAATGACTTTATTCTCGTAATTTAATGACTTTATTCTCGTAATTTAACGAGTTTGTTCTCGTAATTTAACGAGTTTTTTCTCGTAATTTAACGAGTTTATTCTCAACATTTTATTTCGACTTTTTTCTCGAAATTTAACGAGTTTTTTCTCGTAATTTAACAACTTTAATCTCGAGATGGTTTTATTTTTTTATTATTGCTTGGCCCTAATCCTCTTCCGTATTGACAAATACGGTTTTTAAATGTGTAAAAAAAAAACACATAATGGATATATAATTAATTTTGAAGTTAACAATGAGATTGTGGTTTTTATAACCAACTTACACTGCTTTTGTCATTTTTTTACAATATGGACAAAATTTGTCACCAAAAAAGTCATTCGGTTTAACCAAAATTTTGGTTATACCGAATGCCGATATTTTCAGACAATGCTAACAGGCTGATATCTAGCTAGCTAACAAAAGGACAGTCAAGCATTTTATATTTAGTACAAGTTTTTAAAATATTACAACATTTTCCATGTTTTATAGCGGTTGTACCGAATGACCTGATGTTTCGGGACATGCAAGTGAAAACATGAATTTTTCATATAGTTAAAAGAGAGTTGGTTACTTTGCTTCACAACCATGTGGTCCTTTGCAGGTGTCTGATGTCACATCCTACCACATGACTTAATCCAAAATGGTCCCTTTATATTGGTTACTCCGAATGACATCAATGAAACTCATTTTTCCGCACATTCTTTCTCATAACAAAGCAATGACTTCTACACATAATTTTTATACCATTTTGCACTATGTTAATATATGATGTTATAAAATCATGCCAGAATAAAAAATATATACATTTATTTCATTTTAAGATATTTTAATCACAAATTAAATGTCTGTATTGACCTTTGGGCGGTTAAACCGAATGACCTTTTGACACTTCAGAATCTTTAAAATACATTTATGTGTTGCAAAATATAATTAAAACCTTTTGGATTCAATAAAACAGATCTAGTTGTACTACCTTACATATTTTGGATGTCATATCTTGGTGTTTTATTATTAAGGCCTTTGGACAAAAAAATTACTTGTCACATCATTGACCCATATATAAAAGAAGATAATATAAATAATTTGTCCCTTTATTTCATATTAATGTTACCCCTGTGAAAAACTAGTATTTTGAAAAGTTCCTATTTGAAAATTAGAAGAGTTCAGAGAAAGAAGAGGCAGTTCAAATAAAAAAAACATGGTCACCTCCCCACATATAAATTCCCACATAAACTGCATCAATCTATTTGTAACCCTTTTCTACAGGTGTGCACCTGCTACACGGCTCTCTTCAAGACCAGACCCCGTCACTGGACTGTGCTCTCTCAGAACAGAGCTTTGCACTACACTGCCTGTGAACTGCAGTGTTCAAGCCCAGACTCTTCCTCCTCTGTCAGCAGTGTAAACCAGACACCGACTGCCTCAGAACCTGCGGACAGGGGCCCTCCATCTCCACCCGCCCACTGCTGCATGAGCGGCTGTCATAACTGTGTGTGGATCGAACATGCTGAAAAACTGCTGGAGTATTACAGCGATGGTGGAGACAGAGCTCTGGCAGCCATTGAGGAGAACGTTCTCGATGACAACCTAAAGGCTTATCTTAAAATGGAGATCAAGTTACTGAAGAAGCCTTGAAGACAGTGAACTTGGGTGGATATTTATTGAGAATTCAGGGTGTTTCATAGCAGCAGCTATTTGCACACTTTTAATGGGTGAGTCTCACTAAATCTGTCAAGAACATGCCTGGGTCATATTTCACCTCAAAATCAGTAGGGAAAATATATATTGCACAAAGACAATAAATCCTAATCTTAAGGCCATAAGCATTTCATTACAATTAAGCCCTCCCCCCCAAAAAAAATTATCATTATCATAATGCATGCAGGAGTTTTGCTTTTGATTTTCTACAGGACTTTTCACAGAATATAGTGCAGTTTATTATAATGGAAATATACATATATAAAAGTGTGTTGTGAATTTTTAAGGGCATGTTCAGTATTACAGAACTGACAGATGTCAGACTACACCCATGATGAGACCTTATCTAAAGAAGCATGTTTTTAATATTTGTTGTAAAAAAGATATTAATTGCTAATGATGCTATGTATTTATAGTTATGTGTTATAATTTTACAGATATAATTTAATATTATAGAAAGCGCACAATTTCTTATGTATAACCATCACTTCTCTGTAAGATTTTGTAATGTTTTTGAAAGAAGTCTCTGTTGCTCACCAAGACTGAATTTATTTGAAAAGTACAGTAAAAAAGAGTAATGTTATTTTTTATATATATTTTTAATATATTTTAAAATGTAATTTATTCCTGTGATGGCAAAGCTGAATTTTCAGCATCATTACTCCAGTCTTCAGTGTCACATGATCAGTCAGGAATCATTCTGATATGCTGATTTGGTGCTCAGGAAATATTTCAACAGTTGAAAACAGTTGTGCTTGTGGAAACTGTGATATTGCATTTATCTGAAAAAGAAATCTTTTGTAACTTTATAAACATTACTATCATTTTTGATCAATTTATTGCTCAATAATAAATCTTAAACTAATAATAAATAAAAACTGACCCAAACTTTTTGAATGGTTTAGTAAATAATAATGTAAGTGTGGTTCTATGTTCAGTGTTTTATCACTCTATATTGTTGTACTCATAAATTTACACACCCCTTGCGAAATAAATAATAGCAATTTTAAAAGTTTAAAATTTTTTAATGAAAAGCTGCATAACAAATATTTTACTGTATACACATATTCCACAAATAAATGTGAAATTTTAAAAGTAGCCTATAAATATTTTTTTCTTAATATCTTTGTATAAAATATTTTTTCTTAATATATTAGTTATTTATCTTAATATCATGCGTTTCCTCAAGCATTATTGACTGCTTGCAACTTTAAAAACCCTATTTCAATTAAATGAATGTACTATATTTTAGTTTGATTGTATTTTTTTTTAAATAATTTTTATTTTTAAGGGATTTTATGGTACTAAATTATATTTATGCAGTAGTTATAATCCATTTATTCACTTTTTTGATCATAGACCTAAAAAGGAAGTTTTTGTTTGTGCGCAGTACCAGACGTTTCCAGTAGATGTAATTCGTTTCCCATTCATTTCCAATGTGGTAATTTTTTTATTATTATGACTATTTGTTCAGGACCATTTAATCTTTTCAAATCACGTCCATGATTCTATGTTCACATAGCAAGTAAAAAAAGTACATTTTTCATTTTTTTCAGTCAAAAAAATCTTGATTTCCAGAGAGTTTAAGGAATAGTTCACCCAAAAATGAAAATTCTGTCATCATTTACTGACCCTCAAGTTCTTTCAAACCTGTATGAGTTTCTTTCTTCTGCTGAACACAAAAGAATATATTTTTAAGAATGTTGGTAACCAGACAGTTGACAGTAGCCATTGACTTCCGTAGTATTTCTTTCCTATTATGGAAGTCAGTGGCTACCATCAACTGTCTGGTTACCAACGTTCAGTAAATTTTCATTTTTGGTGAACTATCCCTTTAACGATCTCAATATATTAAGTCACGTGGGGAACAACTTGAACATGCAGTGCATACAACCTAACCAAGGACCTTAAGGCTGTTTGTAAAAAACAACAACAACAACAACAAAAAAACAACTGGGCAGCCTCACCACTCAGGACAGTCCAGGGATGACACAATATTAAAAACCAAGGTATGTAAGCAAAATAATTTGTATAGATTCAGTTGTTATGTTGTCTTGCATAGTATATGCATGTCTTTTTTTTTTGTCAAAATGTTTTCTGGGAGAAGGACTTAAGAGAGATAACAAAAGGCCTTTATGATCAACCTCTTAAGGGGTTAGTAACTCTAAAAGTCAGTCTCTATCTTTGTAGAATCACATCTAAACTCTTCCAACAAATAATTCTTTTATGACCCAAATGCTGATTTAAATGGCACAGGTCATACGTTTCCCTGTCTGATCAGCTCTTGTGGCATTAGAACCCACATTGGCTAGCTCTAGTCATCAGGGTTGCCTAGCAGCATAGATAGTTCATGGCATTGGCCGGCACTTGTGTGACCGGTTTCTTTGACGACAGCCATCCTGATCTGAGTACCCGTGAGTCAGCATATGAGGGCTTGATGCCGCGTGCCAGGCCAAGGCCTGGAAGCAGGGCTGTGATCCAGCTGCTTGAAGGATTTGTGATGAATGACGTAAATATTGGTTAGATATTCTGTGAACAAGATGTACAGAAGACAATGTGACACTGGTTCATGGAGGTCATTAATGAGAGTGAAGTTTTAGATGGCTTCTTCCTCTTTGACTTGAGCACACACATAAAACAGTCCTCTGTTATATGAATAAAATATATCCTCTGTTATACACACTACTGTTCAAATCAAAAGTATAGCATTGGTAAGATGTTTTTGTTAGAATTATCTTATGCTTACCAAGGCTGCATTTATTTAATCAAAAATACAGTAATATTACAATTTAGTTTACTATTGCAGTTTTCTTTTTTTTAATATATTTTAAAATGTAATTTATTCCTGTGATGAAAAGCTGGATTTTCAGCATCATTACTCCAGTCTCCAGTGTCACATAATCCTTCAGAAATCAATTTAATATGCTGATTTGCTGCTCAATAAACGTTTACTTTTATTATCAATGTTGAAAACAGTTGTGCTGCTTAATATTTTTTGTGGAAACTGCAATATATATTTTTTCAGGATTCTTTGATTAATAGAAAAATCAAAACAACAGCATTTAAGGCCCATTCACACCAAGAACGATAACGATAAAAATAACGATAAATATATAGTTCTAAAGAATAGCAGAGTCCACACCACAGTTATAATGATAACGATATAAAGAAACGGTATCGTTGGGATCACTTGCAGAATGATTTTTTTTTCGTGCTGTTGAATGATAAAACACTGACAGCCAATCAGAATCCGTTCTAATTTAAGGGCTTGCGCATTTAAAATGGCAGACGATATTGTGGACAAGTTAATCGCCACAGCCCAGAAAAATCCACCACAGTTTGACAAGTCAAACACCCCTTTCAAGGATACTTTAAAGAAAATGGATATATGGAAAACAATCGGTCATACCCTTTAGTGCTGAGAAGTATCAAAGGGCTAGTTCACCCAAAAATGAAAATAATGTCATGTATTACTCACCCTCATGCTGTTCCACACCCGTAAGACCTTCGTTAATCTTCGGAACGCAAATTAAAGGGATAGTCCACCCAAAAATGAAAATTTGATGTTTATCTGCTTACCCCCAGGGCATCCAAGATGTAGGTGACTTTGTTTCTTCAGTAGAACACAAATAATGATTTTTATCTCCAACCGTTGCGGTCTGTCAGACATATAATGCGTGTCAGTGGGAACTTCGTCTATAAGAGTCAAAAAAACATGCACTGACAAATCCAAATTAAACCCTGCGGCTCGTGACGACACATTGATATCCTAAGACACGAAACGATCGGTTTGTGCGAGAAACTGAACAGTATTTATATCATTTTTTACCTCTAGTACGCCACTATGTCCAACTGCCCTCCACATCCGGTGTGTGAGGTCTGAACGCACTCTGACAACGGAAGTGATGTCTCGCACTCATTGAAGCAAAGCTCGAGAGATCACTTCCGTCATCAAAACGCGTTTTTTGACCTCACTAACAGGATGTGCAGGGCAGTTGGACATAGTGGTGTTATAGAGGTAAAAAATAATAATAATAAATAAATACTGTTCAGTTTCTCGCACAAACTGATCGTTTCGTGTCTTAGGACATCAATGTGTCGTCACGAGCCGCAGGGTTTAATTTGGATTTGTCTGTGCATGTTTTTTTGACTCTTATAGACGAAGTTCCCACTGACCCGCATTATATGACTGACAGACCGCAACGGTTGGAGTTAGTTCACCCAAAAATGAAAATAATGTAATTTATTACTCACCCTCATGCCGTTCCACACCTGTAAGACCTTCGTTAATCTTCGGAACGCAAATTAAGATATTTTTGTTGAAATCCGATGGCTCCGTGAGGCCTGCATAGCAAGCAATGACATTTTCTCTCTCTCAAGATCCATTAATGTACTAAAAACATATTTAAATCAGTTCATGTGAGTACAGTGGTTCAATATTAATATTATAAAGCGATGAGAATATTTTTTGTGCGCCAAAAAAATAAATGACCAATTATATAGCGATGGCCGATTTCAAAACACTGCTTCAGGAAGCTTCGGAGTGTTATGAATCAGCGTGTCGAATCAGCGGTTCGGAGCACCAAAGTCATGTGATTTTTTAGCAGTTTGGCGGTTTGACACGCGATCCGAATCATGATTCAACATGCTGATTCATAACGCTCCGAACCTTCATGAAGCAGTGTTTTGAAATCGGCCATCGCTATATAAGTCGTTATTTAGTTTTTTTGGCGCACCAAAAATATTCTTGTCGCTTTATAATATTAATATTCAACCACTTTACTAACATGAACTGATTTAAATATGTTTTTAGTACATTAATGGATCTTGAGAGAGGAAATATCATTGCTGGCAATGCAGGCCTCACTGAGCCATCGGATTTCAACAAAAATATCTTAATTTGTGTTCCGAAGATTAACGAAGGACTTACAGGTGTGGAACGGCATGAGGGTGAGTAATAAATGACATTATTTTCATTTTTGGGTGAACTAACCCTTTAAAAATCATTATTTGTGTTCTACTGAAGAAACAAAGTCACATCTTGGATACCCTGGGGGTAAGCAGATAAACATAAAATTTTCATTTTTGGGTGAACTATCCCTTTAAGATATTTTTGTTGAAATCAGATGGCTCAGTGAGGCCTCCATAGCCAGCAATGACATTTCCTCTCTCAAGATCAATAAAGGTACTAAAAACATATTTAAATCAGTTCATGTGAGTACAGTGGTTCAATATTAAGCGACGAGAATATTTTTGGTGCGCCAAAAAAACAAAATAACAACTTATATAGTGATGGCCGATTTCAAAACACTGCTTCATGAAGCTTCGGAACGTTGTGAATCAGCGTGTCGAATCATCGGTTGTTTTGAAATCGGCCGTCACTATATAAGTCGTTTCTTTTGTTTTTTTGGCGCACCAAAAATATTCCCGTTGCTTTATAATATTAATATTGAACCACTGTACTCACATGAACTGATTTAAATATGTTTTTAGTACATTAATGGATCTTGAGAGAGGAAATATCATTGCTGGCTATATGGAGGCTTCACTGAGCCATCGGATTTCAACAAAAATATCTTAATTTGCGTTCCGAAGATGAACGAAGGTCTTACGGGCGTGGAACGGCATGAGGGTGAGTAATAAATGACATTATTTTCATTTTTGGGTGAACTAACCCTTTAACGACGAGATCATTATGCCAGGCAAGCAAACAGTGTAACAGAAAATTACCTCAGGTATCCAGCGCTAGTTTCGACTTCATTGTCTTTCTTCCTTTGAAGTTGCAGTGAAAAAGACTAGGCGTTGTTTTTATTCAACTATACTCATTTCATCAGTTAAATTCACTGTTAGATTAGATCGATTGCGCTAGCTATTCACTCGAAACATAGCATGCTGAGGACAACTGCTGGTTAAATATCTGTAAATGCAACAAGAACTGCAAAATGTTGTAGGCCTACACACTTTGAAATCGCAGCGGGTGAGCTTAGAATAAACAGACCGTTATCGTTTGCTGGTTTATAGTTATGGTTCTTGGTGTCAACGGGCCTTAAGATAGATTTTAAATCCCAGATATTGTTTTATGTATATTAAAACTAAATCACTTGTAACATCAAATCAAAGGGTCAGTGTTACGATTAGTTAATTGGTTCAGATAACTACCACGGATTGTGTTTATTGTTTGAGCTGGGTCATCACAGTAATCTCACAAGCTAGTTATCAATTGTCAGAGCGCATGGACTCCAGTAACCCACTGGCTTTAATTGATCGATTCCTCTGTTGTGTCACTTCAGTGAGTCTTCATATCTCATTACTCACAGACGGAGCAAGGGGTATGTTCGACCCCATGACCTTGCGCTGAGGTTGTGGGGGCAAATTCTGACCCAAACACAAGAATGAGCAACCAATGACCCATAAATCCATTTTTAACACATCTAAAAATATACTGCTACAAAGATTTGATATATCTTACAATTATCCTAGTTGTCTTATATTTTATTATATTATATTATATTGAAAGAAGACAAAAGACATCTTGAGATATTTTGCAATATGTTATGTTCTGCAGATGACAATTAACTACATTTACTCACCCATAGTAATGTACAACAAAAGACTCTTTGAGTTATAGTAAATCCTAATCACAGATTTCATATTATTTAACTGACAACAGCCCGTCAATAACAAAGACTCATTACCAGAGCAACACAGATGGCCAGATGCCTGTAATCCTGACCGCAGATCCAGACCATGTAATCAACTAATTAAACCTCCAACCTTTAATCTAGTGTCTTCAGCAGTAATTGTTTTTGTGCCGTTCTGAAGGCAGTCTCTAAATAAAGCATGTGCGAAACAGTGATTGGCTGGAGTCGTCCGCTGAAAATGCTATAAAGACTAAAGGATGATTTGCTAATGAACTCCAGTACATGGACCCCCACAGATGTGAGCCTGTTGCGTAACAATGCTAGAAAGTTGCAGAACAAACAAACCTTAGATAAACACTCTCAACCAGTCAAACACTGGTTATGATCCGTTTCTGGATATTTCCATTATCCGTTGTTATTTGATCAGCAAATCTAGTCTCAAGCATAATTAGCCCATTCTAGAAACCTTCTGGAAAAGATAACTGCATGTCGCCTTTCTTTGATTTTTATATATATATACATTTGTAAATATTCTCCTTTAACACCTAATTAAACTAGCAGAACTGCAAATTCAGTTCAGAAACATTACATACACAATGAGCAATGTGAGATAAGTATTGGACCGTTACTATTGAACAATACAGTTTATTCATATGAAATATTCATATTTATACTATACATTAATTCTTAATATGAATAGGAATATTTAATATAAATTATAAACACCTTTCATATTGATTTTGGTTGATTCAGTATACATTTACGTGGCCTATATAAAGTAGCCTCATCAAATGCAATGATATTCAGATATTTTATGTGTCCAAATACTGTTTGAGAACATTGTATATGCACTATATTATGTATATATGTTGTTTCATTATGTAAAAAATCTATAGGTAATAATCAAGCCCCATTACACACATGCCCCATTAAACACATACACACATATTGTGTTCATCTGCAGTCGAGGGGATCAGGGGCGGGAGGCGTCCCTCTCCTAATCTTCTGTGGGGGCCAGAGAGTATAAAAGACCTGTAAACCCTGCACCGCTCCTAAGGAAAGCCGAGCGTTGACATCCACTCCTCCTCAGGAGAGAGATACATAAGGCGAACGGTGCTGCAGCTGCACCCAGTCAACAGCCTGTCAATCAACCGGTGAGTAGAACCTTTGAAAATTTAATCATCAGTAAGGAATGAGTTGTTCTGTAATAATATTCTGAAGTAAAGTAACAATGTGACTGAAATGATACAATCTGTCAGAAGTATATAAGTCTTGAAGGGCTTTTTTTTGTGATAATGACCAGCTGACTGCTTATTATATGGCTACTTATTGAATAAAAAAATAAATAAATAGATAGTATGAAATAATAATAGTTTAAATAATTTCATTATGCAAGAGGAAATGGACATGAAAGTTTACCTGGGACAAGTAATTTATACAGTTTAGTAGTGAATATGCAAAATTATTTGATCACAGAATGTCACAGTTGACCAAAAAAATAAATTAAATTAAATATTTCTGTAAAGCTGTATAATAATTTCATCTGTAAAGTATGAAAACTTTCAATGTAACTATTTCAAATGATGACAAATGGTTTATTTTCATTACCATAGTTTATTTAGAGTGGATACTTAGATCATATGTGTTAAAAAATATATATTTTAACATATTTGCTTAATAAATAAATAAATGTATAATTATTAATAATAATGATAATCTACAAATTGTACACACTGAATATTCATCTTTAAGATTTATTTATTTAGCAAAATATGAATACAAACCATTGGCCTTATTATTATAAATATAATGTGATTATGAATATGATTTTAATAGAATTCATTATTAAAGAATGAATAAAAAAAAAAAAAGAAGTAGGAAACAACAATTGTGCAACAGGCATCATTGCCATTGTGACAGTATGGCATCTATTCTCATTAGTTTTTGAGGAATATACCTGAAGGTCATATTTTGACACTTTTCTATTTGCTCAGCATGTTTGGTGTTATCCCCGCTCTAATAAGATTAACCCAAGTGCAGATTGTCACCATCGGGAGGGGGGACAATTATTAATCCAAGCTCTGGATTACACAAAATGGGTCACCCTACCCATCACTCATTCCAAGAGCTCTTTTCAGGGAGCACTGGCCATGATGGACATTCAATTAGAACGCAATATGTATCTGGATTTACGTATTACTCATCAGTAAGAGGATTATGGGTAAAGTTTTCTCAGTCTGAGGTGGCTGCCATAGATGTTCATTAGGTGCCGATTTGACCTTGCAATTATTCTAACCTTCCTAGCCTAACGTGTATATAAAAAAATCTATTAAATACCAGTGTTTTAAGTGTCATGTGAGCCAGTAAACTCCATTGCAGTAAATTTTCTTTCCAGAATGAAGCCAAAATCCATTTTATAGAAAAATCAATGTGTCATTGGGTGTGAACCATAAACTCACTCTAGTTTTTCTGATATTTTTACATCAGCACTACATCACGGGGAGTGAATTCAAAGAGAAGAGACCAACAGTGACCAACAGCCATGAATCTTGAGCCGCCCAAACCAGAGATCAAATCAGCCACCCGTGTCACTGGTGGTCCCGCCACACCACGCAAAGGACCACCTAAGTTCAAGCAGAGGCAGACTCGCCAGTTCAAGAGCAAGCCACCAAAGAAGGGAATCCAAGGGTAAGTTACAGGGTCAAATTTATTTGGGTTATTTCGCACTTCAGTCATATTTTATTATACTAAAGTAATATTAAAAATGAGAATAATTTAATATTATTACGTGTCTAGTATCAAATTAATTTTTATTATTTTATTTTATATTATTTTACAGTTTTGGAGATGACATCCCTGGCATGGAAGGTTTAGGCACTGGTAAGCATAATCTGCTCTGCATTTTTCCTCACGTGTTTTGCCATTATGACAGCATCACCTACCATCTATTCTAAGCCGCCCTTGTCTTGACAGGGTTAGTCTGATCAGACAGTGCATGTATGTCAGACAAGCCTCTCATACTGAGGATCATCAATGACATGAATGCTACCTAGCCTTCAAGCTGCTTAAGTTAACTCTTTGAATGATAGATGAACTCATATTGCTGTGTTTCTTCTACCTACAGACATCACTGTCATCTGCCCCTGGGAGGCCTTCAACCATCTGGAGCTTCACGAGTTGGCTCAGTATGGTATCATCTGAGCCCTTCACCTTCTCGTCATCCTTCCCGTCATGGTCTCCAAACCACCTGCCTCCGTCCTGGCCATTGGCTCCAAGTGCACCATTCCATCTTTTATAACAGAATAAACACACAAAAGAGCAACATTTATAAAAATGGAAAAACTAAGAAAAATTTCAACAACAAAAAAAAAAAATCTGACTGTCAATCCCTCCGGTTTCTTTTCTTTCTTGCAGTACAAGAACACGTTCTGCTCAAACTATAGAACAGAAAAGTCTATATGATCGCGTTCTGTTTGCCTAGAAAAACTGCTGTTCCTTTTCTTTGCTCTTTTCTACTTTCCCTCCATTTTCTTCTGGAACACGAAACATACGCAAGCAAGACAGCCTCAGTGTGAGTAAAAACAAGAGACGTACCCGTGAAATGCCTGGCTTCTCATTTCACGTGCCTCGGTGCCTCTTCACTCCACCTTCGCCGAGTACATAACAAAAGATCCAAGTCCTGTAGAGATGAAACACCCTGCTGGCCGACATTTTAGTTAGACCACCAAAACTTCATTTCAGCCCACTCTTTCTCCATCAGGCCACCCAACTGGGTAATAAATACAGATTTTGACATTTCAACCTTTCCACTCCCTTCTACTTTTTTAATGTCTGTGTAAGGATACCTTCAGGAACAGTTACTTTTTAAATATCATATTGGCTTTGTGTTTTTGCAACCCCCTTATTCAATGCATACATACATATACAGGCATAACTGGATCGTTAGAATTCATTTTGGGCTATAATTTTCGGTTTCAGTTAGTCTCTCGGGTGACTGTTAGGGAGCAGTGTATTGGGCTGTCATGTCTTGTGTTTCTTTCATTCATATAGGCCTAGTTATTTTTCATCGCCATCATTTGTCATCTTCATCGTCATATTCTTCTTTGTGTCCCATTTTAGTTTGACTAATAATTTATTCATTAATTTCCATTTGTATATTTCATTGTACATTATTATTCATTATAATTTGGTCTACTCATCGTATAAGGCTCCATTTAAATGTCCTGTCTCTTTCATAGTTTTATGATTTTCTAACCAATAATTTTCTTTCACTTTTTTGTCATTGTGTCAAGTACGTGTTTATTTCCCTATGTTTATGTTTGTCGCATGCTCTGTCTTTCACCATTATGTTTTATGTTCATTCATTGATTTGTTCAACCATTAGTTTAGTCACATTATAGGTATTTCTAATTTAATGAATTCTAGTAGAAAAAGCCCATTTCCCACACAGTCAGCTGCTCATTTATCCAAATATAAATATTATATCCAAAGTAAATTCTATACTATAAAAAAGTGGTTTGCACAAGCATGAACATCTGTTAATTTTTACACAAATCCTTATGTATTAAGATTGTGTGTCCTCCTGAATCCTCAAATTATGAGTGAAGATATTTTGTGTTATTTTGGCCTGTATTTTGCAGAAGGGGTTTCAGGCATGTATGAGGGTTGACATCATTGACTAAAGTGAAGTTTTTTCTCTACAGGATGAGATCAAAATAAAGCTTGAAAAAAAAGAGAAAAAAGTAATTTGCTTGTTTTTTCTTGCCTCTGATATTAGTGTAATAGCCAGTGTGCTGGGAAATAAATAAGCAGAGCTGATTTAAAAAATTTTTTTTACAAAATGTTTGAATATAATAAATTAAGACTAAAAAAAAAAATATTTTCATTTCTTTTTCAAATACTGTATAATGCATTAAATAAAATATAAAGAATAGACTTCCACTTGTTGAACAAAATGTAAAAATATAAACTTGTATAATAAATATAATATATAAAATAAAAAATATAAATTAACATATTAGCAGTGTCATTAAACTGTCATAATTGCAGTTTAAGTGAGTGCTGAAATATTTTATTTTTAAGAGAGTGGTTTTGGTTTCTATTTTGGATCCAATANAATATCAAAATATTGATATTCTAAATAATATATATAAATTATAGGCCACCACAAATAAACATGCAAAATAAAGGTTAAATTACAGTAGTAAAATGTCATAAAATTTCAGTTTCAATCTCTAGATGGAAAATTCCACAAAAACAAAAGCTATTACAAATGTAACTTCAAAGTGAATTACAAAAACTATTTAAAAAGAAAACAACAACTATATAATAATAATATATACAATTAATTATCTTAAAAAAAAAAAAAAGATACAGGAACATAACATATCTCCTAGTTTCTATCCGGTGACTTTAGGCACGATCCCGTCATAACCCGGACTCGTATAGATGTAGCACCGGCTCTGTGAGTTTGGCATCGCTGCATAGACCCGAGCAGATCACATAAACAGCGGTATTAAAATACGTCAAGTCTCATTTCGGCGACATCAACGGGGACGGTTCATCCCTTCAACATGGCAGAAAACATAGTAAGTGTCAGTCTGCGTGTGTATGTAGGCAGTTTGACTGAAGTCTGTCATCCAGTGATGAGGCAGCAGAATTGTTAGCATGATGCTAATGATCAGACTCACCCAGAATCGTCCAGAAATGCATTAAGCAATAAAAACAACATTTATCTATGTGTTTACCATTCCTCTGACTCGTTAAGATTTAGCGCTGGGGTTTAATATTTCTGCTGAGGTTGACTTTATTTGGCTTGGCACAGGTTAATGAAGAAAAAAATGTGTCAGTGTTAGTAAGTTAATGTCTGCTTATTAAAGTCTAGATGAATTTTCATATAAATTAATAGTTGAGATATTAAGGTATGACCTCAGTTAAGTTAGGATTGTTTTAAACTGTTGTGTTTCTTATAGTTTTATATCTTGGAAGTGAATTGACATTGAGTAACTTATTAGAGTGTTTTGAATGGCACATGATATTTTGTTTTGCATTTGTATTAAGAGAAAGCTGTGAGACCAGGGGTGTAGCTCTGTGTTAATATGATAATAATAAAAAAAAATGTCATTCAGTGAGATGTTTGGACATGGAGTCGTGTGGCATGCATGTCACCACCACCTTTGAGTGTCTAATGTCAATGGTTTGCCCTCCAGCCACCTGTTTTGTTTTCGTACTGGCTTGTTATGGGCTGAATAATAGTTGTGCTCTTGTGCCGTTTTAACCCAAGTGCTCATTGCAGAGCCAAAGGACATCCAGCTCCACCTCTTGTACGATATGGGTTGAGTTTGACCTAGTCCGGCTCCACCTCTGTGGATTTAATGAGTTGAGGGAAAGTTATTGGTAGGGTTAAGATCAGGTTGGACCTTCTAGCTCCACCCATTACGCCCAAATTACATTCAAAAAAAGGAGGAGCTTGACTTCACGCTCCACCCATGGCTCTGCAGTGAGCAGCTTCCCTTTTAATTTGTAACTTGCATTATGCCTCTAATAGAGATTTATTGTCCATTGAAAGTTAATGTTTGCTTATTTTTTCTGTACTAGTAATTTTTGTGCTAGATCTGTTTGAGAATCAAACATGAGTGAATAATAAACATACCTGTTGCTCTAAGTGTAAACTTCACTTCCTTTATTTTTGTTCATTGACAGATCATCCGTGTCCAATCTCCAGAGGGAATGAAAAAAATCGCCTCAACAAAGCGCGAGACAGCTGCAGCTTTTCTGAAGAAGGTAAAGGGAATGAAAATTTTGCCCTAGACCTCATTCTGTGCTATAATTTTCTTTCTCATATGTAATTAAAAGATAAGATCTATAATTATCACCATTAAAATCTCTTAATAGTATGGCTGCACTGCTATATATATCCAAGAATATATATAGAATCCAAGGAAAAATGTATTATGGTTTCTACAAAATTATTAACAAGCACAGCTGTTTTCAACATTGATAATAATAAGAAATGTTTCTTGAGCACCAAATCTGCATATTAGAATGATTTCTGAAGGTCCTTGGCTTTGCCATCACAGGAATAAATTACATTTTAAAATATATTAATATACAAAAGTTATTTTATATTGTAATAATACTTCACAATATTACTGTTTTACTGTATCAAATGAATGCAGCCTTGGTGAGCATAAGAGACTTCTTTCATTTACATTTAATCATTTAGCAGACGCTTTTATCCAAAGTGACTTACAAATGAGGAGAACAAAACTTTCAAAAACATTAAATATTTCTCAGTGACTCAACTTTTGAACGGCAGTGAATGATATGTATTTCGTCAAAAAAAAATGTAATTTTTATCAAAAAGCCTTTGTAGCCAAGCACATTAAGTTATGTGTTCCTTTTTTATCAGCAGCAAAATCTTCATTCAATGAAAATTGAATATGCTGTCAAATGTATTTGCTCACCCTTCACTGTAGTTATGACAGAGGAGGCGTTACTATTCACCACAGATTGTATCCATTGCCATGCCTCTGCACTTTTTCAATTGTTACATTCATTGCCTGTCTATAAAAAAGCTGAGAATAGCACTACAACAAAAGCACAGCATCAGATCCTGTGAGTCATTAATAATGGCAACACAGACTCCTGCTGAGTGCTGAATGTTGATTTATTAATGAGGCAGCTCTGAAAAAGGAGACCTATGTCTATATGCTGCAGTCTCACAGATGTGGGCCGCAGTGACACGCATCTCCACTGTGGTGCAAAGCTTGATGGGCGGTGTGCTTGCTGCAGAGTCAGGAATGAACCAGGGCTCGGGGCCAAAATGCCACCGAAAGCCCAAAATATAAAATTTAGGGCTCCTATAGCAGGGTTGGTGTAGTTGGTTGAAACTCAGTCTCAGCCTCAGACGTCACGTCCATGGACTGCTGGCTAAATGTCTGATGCATAAGGCACACAAAATAGGAAACCCTTCAGGAGTTTTGAAGTCGTCGTCTGATTAGTTGAATTTCTACAGGATTTCCGGGAGACGTGTATGTTGCGTTCTTTCTGTCCTCTGACGCCAAACCCCTTCATTGAAGAAGAAAGCTGTCGTGTTTACAAATGTGACCCTGGACCACAAAACCAGTCATAAGTCGCACGGGTATATTTGTAGCAATAGCCAAGAATACATTGTATAAGGTCAAAATTATTAATTTTTATTTTATGGCAAAAATCATTAGGATATTAAGTAAAGATCATGTTACATGAAGATATTTTGTAAATTTCTTACCGTTAATATATCAAATTTATTTTTGTGAGTGGATATGCTTTGCTAAGGACTTCATCTGGACAAATTTAAAGGTGATTTTCTCAATATTTAGATTTTTTTTTTGCACCCTGAGATTCCAGATTTTCAAATAGTTGTATAAATCTCAATTTCAAAACATTTACCCTTATGGCTGGTTTTGTGGTCCAGGGTCACAAATGTTACAATAAGTGCTTATCAAGATCAATTACACATTGGATTTTCGAAAATATGTGAAGTTTGCGGCACAATTGTTGCAGAAAACTTGCACAACATTCTTGAATGTATCATTTATTAGATGCACTCTGGTCTGTTATCATAGGGACATCGACTTTACATGTTCACACCCTTAAACATGATGCGGAACAAAACGAAATGTGATTGGTTTCTTTACATGTAGGTCAGACGTCCTCTTGGGTGGTTCTTTGGCGATGGAACTACGTGAGACTAGCTGAAACTAAAACCACTGAAACCAAAAAAACAAACATTTATTGCTTTAAATAAAAAATAAAAATTCTCATTTTCATTTAGTTTAACTTGATATACTAAAATATATTGACAAACTATAAAAAACACAAAACTGATGATAATTTAACTACAATTAAAATGAAAACAGAAAATAAAAAAAATTCAAAATATTAATAAAAACTAGTCTATAATAGTATCTGCATGATATAAAATGACACTGCTCTATAGTCTATTACTCTTCTTTTTTTTTCTAATATTAGATATATATTTCATAATATTCTATTTCTAGGTTTATCTAGTTACATATATATAATAGAAAAGTAGTAATTAATATGCAGAATAAGTGCAGAAAAACCATTTCAACATGTTATCTCATGACAACCTCATGTCTCATCTAAATCTTGATTTTGATAGCTTAAATTGTCCTTAGGATTATATAAATTTATATATGTCATAGAGGATTTTGGATGTTTATAGTTGAAGGTGCTATAGGCTGTTTTGAGACAGGCAGAGGGTTTGTGTTCGCCTGATGTTGACACTGCAGGGCCCATTAAAGATTCATGTGTCTCAGCAGGAGGGAGGAGAGTGAGTCAGCGATCAATTGAGACCGTCTCACTGTTTGATTTCAGCATTAAATAGCAGGAAAGAGACAGAGAGAAGTCGGAGTCCAGCTATGACCTCTGACTGAGAATTGTGTGCTTATTCATCTTGTGTTCTGGTGCTTGGATCAAAAGAAATGCAGACTGCATTTTTAAAATTTCCACGTGGAATACGTTATTAACACAGAACACATTTTACCATTCCACTGCGCTACTTTTCCATTGTTTTTTTTTGTTTTTTTATGTAAACGCTCTAGATAGACGTTTTTGCTCATGTCTCTTATCTTTTGCAGCGTCTCGTGCATGACGCAGCATTCTAAAACCACGGCCCTCAAGTTAAAATAAGTTCAACTTAAAAAAAAACGCATCTCTAGACCTTGAGTTTTCTTTTTCTTTTTTTGTGAATGGCCCCTTTTAAGTGAGTGTAATAGGTGCTTTTGATTAAGAAATTGATGACTGCTTTTGCCATGTTAGCTGCTTAACATCTTTGAAAGATACTCAGGGTTTTGTCTGATTAACTTAAAGAGTTAGTTCACCCAAAAATGAAAATTCTGTCATCATTTACTCACCCTCAGGTTGTTCCAAACCTGTATGAATTTATTTCTTCTGCTGAACACAAAAATAAAATATTTTGAATCTTCTTTTTTATGGGTAACCAAACAGTTAATTGACTTCCATAGTATGGAAAAATATTATGGAAGTCAATGGGGCCCATCAACTGTTTGGTGAGACATTCTTCAAAATATCTTATTTTGTGTTCAACAGAAGAAAGAAATTCATACAGGTTTGGAATAACTTGAGGGTGAGTAAATTATGACACTTTTTTTTTATTTTTGGGTGAACTATCCCTTTTAATAGCAAGTAAACTAGATATCAATGAGTATCTACGTAATTTTGGTGTGCACAGTACCTTTTAAAAGTTGGGGGTCAGTAATATTATTTTTTTTATTGAAAGAAATTAATACTTTCATTCAGCAGGGATGCATTAAATTGATTAATATTTTCTTTATTTTGAATCAAATAAATGCAGCCTTGGCTAGCATAAAGGATTTCTTTCAAAAAAGGTTTACTGACTCCAAACTTTGAATAGTAGTGCATGTTGGTAAATTTTGGTAGTATTTTATCCTGATTTTGTCTACCATGCAGTATAATTTATTTAGTATTTTATTAATTGGGTAATAGATTTTTGCTTTATGTATGTCTCTGTGTAAAGCCTTCATTTCTTTTGAAAATAAGTTGCATCTCTCTTTTAGTTTCTTGCATCATCATCTCAAATTCTTTCATAGGATTTTTATCTGAATGGCTTTAGAGACTCATGGTCTTGCAGTCATCACTGCAGTGTCTGAAAGTCAAATAATTATCACTGACACCACATATTTTGGATGCACTCCTTACCCCACAACCAAACTACTGTATGTCATCTTATTAGTAGAAGCTCCAAAATGAGGATTATACATCTAAAATGGATCAAGAATGAGAACAACTGGGCTGCAGTTATATTAATTCCATCAGTTCCAGGGATACAATGAAAAACTTATTGTTTCTGACATCCTTTGTTACCTTCTTTCCAGGTTGCCAAAGAGTTTGGCTTCAGTTCAAATGGTTTTTCCATCTACCTGAACCGGAACAAGACTGGAGAGATCCTGTCACAGAACAAGACCCTCAGTCTGCTGAAAATCAAGTACGTGTGCAGTTGTGAGAGATTGGGTTTACTCGGTTGTGCACGTGTGGGTTTGTGTCTTGACAAGAGCATGGCATTGTGTGAAAGCAAACGTGACCGAGTTGTTTTTCTTTGTCTTTTAGGCATGGCGACATGCTATTTCTTTACCCGTCCTCAGCAGGACCCTCCAGTGAGAACATGGACACAGCTCAGCCTCACACTTCTTCTTCCTACCCCTCCTTCCCTTCCTCCTCCTCCTCATCATCTTCCTTATCCCGCTCACACTCTGCACCACAGATCCCAGAGGATGAGATTGACCAGTATCTGTCCAAACAGGAGGGAAAGATCTACAGAAACAGAGACCCCCAGCTGTGAGTCGGCTTTTCTTTATACACTACCTCAGAAACAGTTTTTATCTATATTGCATGTAATGTTCTCAAATCCTAGTGGATTTTCAGTGTTATTCTCATGCCATACTTTGGAGCTATTGCAACATGCAGCTTAGGGTTATGGTCTCTCATTTCAATATGAGGACTGCAGAGTATGCAGAGACTATTTTTTATATATTTACAAGTCATTCTTTGTCATTGTGTCTCAGGTGCCGGCATGGTCTCATGGGGAAATGTGTGCACTGTGTACCTTTAGAGGTAAGAACTTGTGATCCTCTCTTGGAACACAAGAATAGTGATTGGAAGATGGGTCTAACCCTGTGGTTCTCAACCGGGGGCCTCAGCAAACTTTCAGGGCGGCCTCAAGATGACTTAAAATAAGCCAAATCAAGCTTTAAAATAAGCTAAAACAAATCAAGATGAAAGCTCATACCTTATTTTAATTTGTTCCCTCAACAACTACCATTTTTATTTAAAGGTGCCCTAGAATTAAATATTGAATTTACCTTGGCATAGTTGAATAACAAGAGTTCAGTACATGGAAAAGACATACACTGAGTTTCAAACTCCATTGTTTCCTCCTTCTTATATAAATCTCATTTGTTTAAAAGACCTCCGAAGAACAGGCGAATCTCAACATAACACCGACTGTTACGTAACAGTCGGGGTGTACGCCCCCAATATTTGCATATGCCAGCCCATGTTCCCAACATTACAAAAGGCATTAGACAAAGGCAGAACGTCTGGATGTGCACAGCTGAATCATCAGACTAGGTAAGCAAGCAATAACAACAGTGAAAAATGGCAGATGGGGCAATAATAACTGACATGATCCATGATATCATGATATTTTTAGTGATATTTGTAAATTCTTTCTAAATGTTTCGTTAGCATGTTGCTAATGTACTGTTAAATGTGGTTAAAGTTACCATCGTTTCTTACTGTATTCACGGAGACAAGAGCCGTCGCTATTTTCATTTTTAAACACTTGCAGTCTGTATAATTCATAAACACAACTTCATTCTTTATAAATCTCTCCAACAGTGTAGCATTAGCCCGTTAGCCACGGAGCATAGCCTCAAACTCATTCAGAAATAAATGTAAACGTCCAAATAAATACTCTACTCACATGATCCGAAGCATGCATGCAGCATGCATGACGAACATCTTGTAAAGATCCATTTTGAGGGTTATGTTAGCTGTGTAAACTGTGTCTATGCCATTTAAGGCAAGCGTGAGCTCCGTGGGCGGGGGAGCACGAGAATTTAAAGGGGCCGCAACCTATATATCGGTGCAGAGTTAATAATGCCCCAAAATAGACACTTAAAAAAATGAATTAAAAAAAATCTATGGGGTATTTTTAGCTGAAACTTCAGACACATTCAGGGGACACCTTAGACTTATATTACATCTTTTAAAAAGAAGTTCTAGGGCACCTTTAAGAACCAGGGTCCCCACAGTCTTGGAAAACCTGGATATATGAGGAATTTTAAAGTATTTCAATATTTTATCTCAATCAAAAACAAGTGGAAAAGTCATATATAAATATATTAATCTAATTTTAATGTAATCTTTACAATTACTGCTTTGTTCCGAATATGAGACAATGTTTTTTTCACATCTGAAAAAATGGATTTGTCTTATATTCAGGGTTTAGAGTTTTACTTGTCAATAATACACCCTCAACAATAGGTGGAGCCAAATACGTGTAAAACTGTGTGTGCCAAGAAATACGGTGTGTCAGAGTGTAACATTAGAAGATTGCAAGTGCAAAAAGACAGTTTTAAAAACACTAACAGTTAATAGCCGCGTGACTGTCATGTTTGCGTGCCTCACTGACGGGGCCAAACATCCCCCATACGTGATTTTAAAATGTAAACCGGTACCCAGATTTCTACAAAAACTACAATAATATTTCACTTCTACTGTTAACTAAGTAGCCTACCAAAATTTTGTTTTCACTATGAGATGGATAGCCTAACTGTTATGTAATTCAGATTGGCTACAGGTTATTTTTATGATATGCCAAAAAGTGGTATATTTATTTGGTACATTTTACCAGTATTTACCATACTATAAATACAAAAATTAATATATGAAAAATATTCAATATGTTTAAATAAAAGCATTTCTTTGTAAAATACAAGATTTGATCTTCAAAATGCCTTTTTCTAATAGGTACATCTTGAAGGGGGGTCGTCTTTTAGTCAGGGTCGTCTTATATTTGGAACAATATGGTATTTTATTATTTTAATATATTGACCCCAAGTTACTGTAAATTAAAAAGTTTTGTCATTTATAGCAGAATTACCTTAAATATCTTGATCTACATGGAATTTTGTCTTGGATAATGAGGGCCATTGAAGTCAAAAAGGTTGAGGACCACTGGTCTAACCTAGATGTGTTACACAGAGAGTACTGATTACAACACTACATGGCACAAAATTACATTTACTAAGTCATCTTCCATTTTCTGTTTTAATAGCCTTTTGATGAAGACTATCTGAACCACCTAGACCCACCGGTCAAGCACATGTCCTTCCACGCCTACATCCGGAAACTCACGGGTGGAGCAGACAAGTTAGTGCTTTTGGGAACTCTCCACTCTTACCTGAATAAGATTGTAGAAATAAAGTGACTTAATGAAGTTTTCCTGTCTGTCAGGGGTAAGTTTGTGGCACTTGAGAATATCAGCTGTAAGATTAAATCCGGCTGTGAGGGTCATCCGCCCTGGCCAGAGGGCATCTGTACCAAGTGCCAACCCAGCGCCATCACTCTCAACAGACAGGTACCCAGCTCCTCTCAATCTGTTTCTTAAATCTCTTTAATTTCATCTACTTCTTAAATTACATACAGACAAACTGTTCACAAATCACTTAATTTATTTAAAAAAAAACCTTCCACTTCTCTGTTTCCTGCCCGGGTGGGTAAATATGTGCTCCCTGAGGTACAGTGTCATGATTATGCCCATGTTTTGATCCGTTGAAACTGCAAAAATTCTTGTTGCAGAAATATCGACATGTGGACAACATCATGTTTGAAAACCACACCATTGCTGACCGTTTCCTTGACTTCTGGAGGAAGACGGGTAACCAGCGGATGGGGTACCTGTACGGACGCTACACTGAGCACAAAGACATCCCTCTCGGCCTTCGAGCAGAGGTTGCCACCATTTATGAACCTCCTCAGGTGAGAGATTTAGAATCAGTGGCCCATCATCCTTTACTGCAATTATAACAATAGCACCAAGTATGTTTTCATAATTTTGAGTGACTGATTTTCTAAGCTCTTGTGTGTTACCTGCACTAGTACCAGATAAATACAAGAGGGCAGACTAACTTTTATAGTAAGGCCCCCCATTCTCAGACAAAATTTGAAGGCCCCCAAAGGTTTCTGGTACTTCTGCTGAAATGACAAATAAGCACATTTGTAAACTTTATTTACAGAAACTATGAGTCACAATATATTAAAATAATTTATTTATAATAATTAAAATAAAGATTTGTGATTTATAGGTCTTTTTTTCCTCACAAATAGCAATTTCTACCCAATCAAATTTTAGAGCTTGACAAAAATTTGTTCATTATAAAAATTCCCATTACTTTTTAGCATTTTCTTTTAATTTCCAAAAAATTCAAGAAATCACACTTTTAAAATTCCCTCATATATCCATGTTTTACAAGACTGGATTTCCTGTTTTTTTTTTTAAAGCTGCAGTCCGCCATTTTTCCTTTGTCGCCATCTCTGTTTGAAACATGCGATTGCAGTCATATGCGGAATAGTTATCGTTATGTGCGTTGTGCATCGGCACGGCTCAGCACGGATTAATCTAATGTTTGCTGTCAATCACTACACCGGTGTGGGTACTGCACTTCAGAATCACAGATTCTATGTCTTGAAAGTATGACTAATATAAGAATTTTCACTGGAAAATATCAGCTGAACAAGTAACATTTCTGCCACTTTTGTTCTGACCAACTGAGGAAAAAAGCATTAGGCCTACAATAAATCGCGCCGCTAATGATGATTAAATCTATCGATCGCTTAGCTCTGATCACGCCAAACCGTGCAAATTATTATTACTCTTATACTTTGTTCTCTAATTGTTAATGTTAACAACATCAGCATTGCGTGACTATCCCTGCGTCTCAATCAGCTCCCTAGGTCGTGAATCAGTATATCATGTAAATAAATGTGGCCGATTCCCTGATCAGTGCCCTGACGACTGAACTAGGGAGCAGATTGAGACGCACGCTATGTGTATTTAGTGTATATATTAGTGTTACCTGTAGATTTCAATTCCTGTAGCCACTCCACAGTCCAAAGTCTTTTGCTTTTTGGCTACGGGTGAATCTCCAGTTGTCACTGATGATTGTCAGTGTCAGATTGACGTTTAATTATTTCAGCTGCTGTGAGAACAGACTATAAATGATCCGCTACAAGCTCACATGATAAAACCAACTTGCCTGGACTCCTTTTTTCTGTTTATGGACGTGACGTAATGACGCAAAGACGAATTGCTGCATGCTCGAATTTCCCGCGGAAATCCACCAGGTCGCTCTTATTTTAAAACATTATTACAAGCTTACCGTTGTGAATCGAGCTAAGATAATGAGATAGTTTTGAACACTGGCTGGTTATGTACTTGCTCAAATTTATTTTGGATCATTTTTAACCAAAAAAAGTTACGGACTGCAGCTTTAAATATAAATGAAATTTGTTGAAGGAATTAATTAAATTTAAAAAAAAGAAGAAGATAAAAGTCACTGACCATGTCTGTCATTTCATCCAAATTTCCACTCGATGATTAACAAAGTTATGCAGTATATCGCTTCATTGCTGTAGTTTCTTAATCAAATACTATTTGAATCAAAAAGGTAAAAGTATTGTTTCGCTGATTCATGCTCTTTTCCTTTTCCATCTGTGTACTGTGACTCAGATTGGAACCCAGAATAGCTTGGAATTGATTGAAGATCCAAAGGCAGAAGCAGTTGAGGAGATTGCTGCAAAACTGGGCCTACGGAAAGTAAGAGACTTTTTCCATGCCTTTTAAAAATTGGGGGCTTGTCCGGGATAATTAAATAGTAGTTTATGAAAGAAATAACAATTTACCCAAATTATTAAAGACAACGGGATTTAAAATCATCTGCTTGAGGGAGAGGAGAGAGCAGGTTGCTTTAATGACAAAAGCATAACACATTCAGAGGTGGCTTCCATCAGGACCAATAAGCTAAATTACGATAGTCTACTAGTGGCAATGTGCAAAACGCATTCAAAACAAAGACTACAACCCAAATAAAGGGTTTATTTTGATGTTTGGGTGAGAAGCAGTGCTGGTCTGAGACTGGTTTAGTGTAGTCATTCATCCCATGAGGCTCTGTAATGGGATTCTTAGAGTTCCTCTCTCTCCACACCTCTATGACTTCCATATGATACTTTCAAGTTACTCTGATGGATGATAGAAGTGTCCCTTGTTTCTGCCTGAGCATGTGGAACAGCTTTCAAATGTAGTTTTGGCACGGAAACTATAAAGCTTTTTTTGATTAGTAATATCAGCTGTTTTTTTCAGGTGGGGTGGATTTTCACAGATCTGCTATCAGAGGACACCAGGATAGGCACCGTCCGCTACACCAGAAACAAGGTGAGTTGGCAAATGAAAGATGAGACTAACTACATGCTGTGTTCTAATATCATTATTGACCAATGGATATGTTTCATATGTTCAGGATTCATACTTTCTGAGTGCAGAGGAGTGCATCACAGCTGGACACTTCCAGAACCAACATGCCAATGCGTGTCGGCTTTCTCCAGATGGCCATTTTGGATCCAAGTTTGTCACAGTGGTGGCAACAGGTACGCAGCATCTTCCTTTGCGCGAGATTTACTGCTGCTGTTCTGTTTTCCAGTGAGGTGATAAATTAAGGCGTGAGCATTGTGTCAAAAGCCTGTGTGGTATTTTCTTCAAGGCTGATAAATCACTCAGTCTGTTTGTCCATGCTGGGTTTTTTTTTTTTTGAGAATGATACAGAAAATGAACCGGTTAAGTACTTAAAGAAAGTTTCTTGAAAAACAGAGCATGGATTTGACTGCTTTAGTATTTTTTTTGTGTGTGTTGGCAGGCGGTCCCGATAACCAGGTGCACTTTGAGGGGTATCAGGTGTCCAATCAGTGCATGGCTCTGGTGAGGGATGAGTGTCTACTGCCCTGCAGAGATGCTCCTGAACTGGGCTATGCCAAAGAGTCCAGCACGGAGCAGTACGTCCCCGATGTCTTCTATAAGGTACTTGACTAAATCACTCCTACAGATTATCAGGCATACATCATGTTATAAAAGACATGCTAAATGCATAGGTTGCATGTAATTATGATGCATGGCCGCATGCACATACACTACATTTGGGTAAGGTAGTTTGGGTTGGTAAGATTTTTTTCTGTTTTTTAAAAATCTCTTATGCTCACTAAGGATGCATTTATTTGACCAAAAGTAAAATTATTACAGTAAAAACTGTAATATTGTGACATTATTACAATTTAAAATAATTGTTTTCTATTTTAATATATTTTAAAACAACCAGCAGCCATTACTCCTGTCTTTAGTGTTACATGATCCTTTAGAAATAATTCTGATATGCTGATTTGGGCTCAAGAAACATTTGAAAACAGTTGTGCTGCTTGATATTTTTTCAAAAAAAGGTAGTATTGCATCCTTCATATCTCCTAAAAGTCTTTAGTTTTTAAAATCTCTCGGCTTCCGTAACCCGAACGAAGCGCGTTGATGGGCGTGCTCTTGCTCTTGCTCTGGTGATGCGTGTGTGCACGCTTATGCCTATACAAGGAATTCTGCCCTTTATTACGTGATAAAGGCCATACTCGAGAAAAAAAAAAAACTCTCCGAAACTTGGTCCCGAACCGGAAGTAGTGTATTTGGCACAGAAATACTCCTTCATACATCAACTCGAGTTTTGAAACTTTGGCCATGTTTAGCATGAGAATGCAACTCTTTAACAGTGTAAATAAGTCAGAGTGCATGAAATAGTATTAGACCCCCCCTTAATGCATTATTGGTTAATAGATGTATTAATTTCTTTAAAAAAAAAATCTTACTGACCCCAAACCTTTGAACAGAAGTATACGCACGTTTTCAGAACAGTCATACAGGCTTTTTTTTGTCTCTTTACATTTTCATTTGTGTTCCAGCATGTAACTGTAGCCTTGTTCATATCACTTGCAGGTTTTGACTGATGTTTCTGAACAGTCTGAGCTTTCTTTTTACCTGAGCTTGTCACATTTCTTAAAACAGAGGGAACAAAAGTTAATATGTATTGCTTTGGGCATAAACAGTCTTATCAGCATCACTTCTGCCACAGGAAAGCAGGGATTAGTTGTCAGTGAGGCATAAAAAGGCTCACATTTTCAAATCTTTTTCTTCACCCTCAGGATACAGACAAATTCGGGAATGACATCACGCATTTAGCCCGACCACTGCCAGTTGAGTACTTGATCATTGACGTGAGTAGTTGTCATGTTGTTACAACCACATACTTTTGCACTGATCATACTCTAGGCCTTCAACCTACATGTGCCAGTCAAAAAACAGTAGATTTATACAGTTGTTGTCCTTTTAACTTTGATACAAAGACATAAGTGAATAGCTAATCTTTAAGACCCAACAGAGAGCCATATGCACATTATGGTACATGGCATCAAACTGGCTGTAAACAAATGGCCCATTCCTGATTGACCCCCTGAACTTCCTTTCATTTAATGCTTTGTAAATAAATGAATGCTATCATAGTCTTTTGTTTGTCATTGCTGTTTAACCCTCTATTTTTCAGATCACAACCACTTTCCCAAAAGACCCTGTGTTC
The DNA here is from genome assembly GCA_003731715.1 of Anabarilius grahami. Taxonomy (NCBI): domain Eukaryota; kingdom Metazoa; phylum Chordata; class Actinopteri; order Cypriniformes; family Xenocyprididae; genus Anabarilius; species Anabarilius grahami. The sequence continues at coordinate 9,150,762 of RJVU01067793.1, read as the reverse complement.
ACCTTCTCCTCTACTCTTCGCTTCCCCATCGAAAACAGAGACGCTTTGGGAGAGACTCAGGTACAAATTTAGGGTTTGATGTCTCTTTTCAGTCTAGGAATGATATTTTAGGTCTGTATCATATCTGGAGACGTCTGTCAGCTTCTGTTGGTGAACATGTATAAGCCTTGCATTGCACATGAAACTGTTTTTAATTTTGTTCTAACATTTTTAGTCCTGCCCCTAGATGTATAGTTCTTTGTTAAATATTCACTTAAAATGTGTGTGTGCAGGACTTCCACAGTTTAGCGACGTATCTTTCCCAGTGTTCTTCCTCCTCCTCCTTCCTGGGCATCGTCTCGGATTTCCACCTGCTCCTCTTTCTTGTCACCAATGAGGTCATGCCCTTACAGGTGAGTTTTTCATTGTATTTATATATATTTATATATACACACACACACAACACAACACAATCTCCCACTTAACCCTGTAATGGACTATATGCACGGAGCGTTCTTTAGAACTTCCGCATTAATATAAGCCAGCTCGAAAACGTCCGGTGAGATGTCATTTGCTGGTGTGTTGAGCATCAGTAGTGTAATACTTATACTATAATCAGAATATAGTCACTTAAATAGTCAGGCATATCATTCATTTAGTTATTCAAACGTAAGACAGCAGAAAAAAGAAATAAATAAAGACGTACCTCAGTGTTCCTCTTCGGCTAAATTGAATTCGACCATCAGTTTTCACACTTTTATGTGAAAAAAAAGCTTAAATTTAATATTTATTGTGTACTTTAGTTAGATTAATTGAATAAAATGTGTGTTTTTACAAGTGTGCTGAAATCATTGATCTTGCGCTGCACTGACTGACAGCTGCTGTGATTACAAAGGGAAAGCAGGGTGCTCGCTTTCTGTGTAATTATTTCACAATAAAAGTTATTGTTTTTCTTAAGATTTTGTGAGTACTTCATACTTCACATTGACAAAATATATTTTTAAACCTAGTTATTTTATAATGTTTAATATTTAGTCAAAAATGAAGTGAAAAACGATGAGGAAATGGCTGATATATGCGCAAATAAATGCTACTTTGCCGCCACCTGCTGGTTAAAGTGGTAATTATTGTCTTTTTTTTTTATTTTCAAAGGTGCTCTAAGCGATCCTGGGCAGAGTAACTTCCTGTTGACATTCGAAGTGTTGTCAAACAAAACAGAGGCTAGCTAGACCCTCCCTCCTCCTCCTCCTCCTCCTCCCCCTCCCCTCCCCTCCGTGCTTCCTGAAACAGTCATGAACGCGCATTTAAAATCATTCTTGTCGGTTATTGGCTGGAGCATGTTTATTATGTTTCGTGGTCCAGGCTGCACCAGTTTTTTATTGCCGTTTTCGAAGCTTGTGGCGACTACAGAGACCGCATTTTTTTTTACAGTGTGTTTAGGGGACAGGCAGCTAGCAGATAGTGAGGAGATGTTTGCTGTATGTGACAAAAAAATGTTTGGCCTAAAAACACGTGACATCGCTTAGAGCACCTTTAAGTAAGTGTTTTCTATCAAATGTTGAATTTCCTAAATTTTTAAAGGTTCGGTTTTACAATGGGGACAATCTCAGAAGGATGAACAAATAATGTTTGTGGCCATCACATTAAAAATAACATTTGAAGTGCTGAGGAAAAAAATGCACGTGTGTGTCTAATTACAGACACGGTGTTTTTAAATGGTCCCAATAGCTTCGTCTTTATTGCAATCAATAAAACTGGTTTATTGGCAAATTAGGTAAATGTGATAACTGCATTAAAATAGGAATACATCATTAAAAAGTCAACCATTGATGGTTTTGTGTCGATGTACAGCGACTACAGAATGAACAGCTATCAGTTCACCGGAAATGCCCGAGCTGGCTTAACGACAACCAGGAAGTAACCGTGCATATAGTCCATTCTTTCCCTTTTTACTTTCTTTTTTGGTTCTTCAGGTTGTCATGCTTGGTTTTTATCTAGTTCCTCTGTAGGCACAACTGTGATACTTGTTGTTTGGTGTACTATACTACTGCTACGCTTGTTTTTGCCAAGAGTGAACTTCATTTTCTAAAAAGTTTACATTTATTTTGCCTGGCTGACAGCTTCATGCCCTTCTCTCTTATATCTACAGGACAGCATCGGACTTCTGCTGGATGCTGTGAAGACATCCAATGAGGAATTGGCTCAGACCTGGAAGAAATCAGAGCAATGGGCCACAATTGAGCAGCTTTGCAGTGAGTAGTCCTGTTATTTTTAGTATTATTTATTATTTTATTTTTTAAGGAAAATTTTTCACTATTTGAAGGAGTTCATTGTTGAGAGCATCTCCATTTTGATAATATTATGATTCTTTTTTAAATTCTTTATCCAGGCACAGTTGGAGGGCAGCCATCCGGATCTATGGATTATGCCATGGGTGGCCCAGCTCTCCCACAGTCCTCTTCAGCTGTGTGGTCCTGCCTCCACTGCACCTTTATGAACCAACCTGGCACCGAGCACTGCGAGATGTGCAGTTTGCCCCGCAGCTAAAACCCCAAGAATCCGGGCTGAACCGTACATCCCACTGGGAACAGCAGTGAGAGTGGGCGTGCTTCCCTGTATTCCTGCCGTTTTAGTATGCCTAAACCTTAACTCCTCCCCTCCCTCACTGACTGTGTCGGATCTAAACGCCTATGCCAGCCGCGTGCTCGAATATGCGCCCAATCCAACGCTGTGAGCTGCATCACTTTGATGATGATTGATGGCCGAAGATGATGGGTTGTACCCATGTAGCACTCTCTGTGTGAGCCCAGTGCATTCTGGGACTTTTATTTAGACAAAGCACTTGGGCAAAGCTCTTTTCACCCCACTCATCTCCCTTTGCGGTCCAATATAACCTTTCAGCTCCATTGGTGAAACATGATCAATTTTTCTGAAATTAAACGTCTTTTCCCAACTCTCACTGAGGATGTTGTGTAAATAATAAACAGAGAAGGAATAATGCTGTTATTTAATTTCAAAAGATTTTATATGTTGAGAGAAATTACTTTTTCAACCCATTTTTAGGTAAATGTGCAGCTGAAACATCTTTTTCACATCAACATAGTGTTGCAAGTTCAGAACACTTTCTTCACCCATTTTCTTCACCTTTTTTAAATTTTCTTCCATTCATTTTTCATAATCCTTCACTTTGTTTTGATGGATGAAGAGTTTCTTTGAGCGTCAGTTCTAAATGCTTGACTAGATTGAAGTTTAAATGGTTGGTTTGGCTGCAGACCAAGAGTACGGTTCCTTTTCCTTAAGATTGTAACTGATTGATGACTTCTGTAGGCTTAAAGGGATAGTTCACCCAAAACTGAAAATTCTGTCATCATATACTTACCCTCAAGTTGTTCCAAACCTGTATCAATTTCTTTCTTCTGCTGAACACAAAAGAAGATATTTTGAAGAATATGGGTAACCAAACATTTGATTGGCCCCGTTGACTTCCATAGTATTTTCTTTTGGGTTTGGTTACCGATATTCTTCAAAATATCATCTTTTGTGTTTAGCAGAAGAAAAATTCATACAGGTTTGGAACAACTTGAGTAAATTATGACAGAATTTTCATTTTTGGGTGAACTATCCCTTTAAGAAGCTATGCTTTCCACATTAATTTGTTTACATTTGCCTCGTAAAAACTGTAGCCACTCAACTTTGGTGCTGGTACCATTTTCTGCACCATTTCACTGTCATCGCCCTTTCATTATCAATTTCCCCTTCCTTCCCCCTGGCGCTTGTCCAGATTTCAATTATGGAGATTTTTTTCCCCGGCATTCAGCCCTTGAGGAGCTCATTGCACTTTCAAAGGTTTCTGTCAGGGCCGTCTCTGAAGACCCTCACCCACCTGTTGGCTCCACATCTGGTGGAGATAAAGAGAGATTGATTGATAGGGAAAGAACAGAGCTACAATTATCAAAGCAAAAGTCTAAACTTAGTCCACTTGATTGACATCTTTGCCCTTGGATGTTTTTGTAAACCAGCCTCATAGATCTTGTAGATTGGTCTGTGCAATCTGGACAGATTTTACTGGCTGGACACAGGGTTATACTGTCTTATGACAGACTTTTTCATTTGGTCATGACTTCCTCAGTGTTTTAGAAACCAGCCCAAAGACATGATCTCTTAAATATGCATTCAGGAGAATTTCAGCCCTCTGAAATTATCTAGATGTTTACATTGCGCTATATTTTGTAGAGTTTCTTCAGTTTCTTGATTCTCAAACTCACCCATAATTTTCGACACTAAAATCAGTCTATTGGTTCACTTAGAAAGGCACACATTGATCATTGCCCACAGGATAAAGTCTGTTTTTAGTTTAAAAATTTGAGGTTTGAGGTTGTACAGTCTTTTCTCTGAGCTGCAGATTGCTGTACTTACATCCCATTGTCACAAAACAAGTTGTATGCTTTCGATTGGTTTTGGGTTTTTAAATACAAAGACAATAGTTCAACAATTAAACAGATTCCTTTGGATGCTGTCGTCTTGTCTTTTTTTTTCTTTTCTTTTTCTTACATTACTCATGCATTCAACAACAAATTTTGGCCATACAAAAGTTTATAGTTTTTGTCCTAATGATTGGTTTCCAAGGTAAGATGGATCCCTGTGCTGGCTGATGTATCACTTTACATATACTTCAAGGGCTCTACATACAGTAGATCCCAAACAAATGGAGCATATGGACTTATTCAATGTTTGGGTTTGGTTTTAAAATAGATCTTCTGCTGAGTGGAGATGCATGGATGTCATAAAACCTACCATTTTCATTATAGGTTAATTTATGAAAGGTGCACCTGAACTTTGTTCAAATTATGTTTAACAAACCAGTTATTTGTTAGCATAAATATGAATGTAACCTTAGGGTTAGGGATACTTTACAGAATGTTTAAAAAAAAACAGTGAAAAAAGTGAAAGTGATGTGACGTGACGTGTGGCCAGGTGTGGTGTCCCATACTTGGAATTATGCTCTGCATTTCACCCATCCAAGTGCGTGCGCACACGCACCATGAACACACACCCAGAGTGGGGACAGGCATTTTTGCTGCGGTGCCCAGGGAGTGATTGGGGGTTATGTGCCTCGCTCAAGGGAACCTCAGTTGTGGGTAATGAGAGTGGAAGAGGGCACTGTTCATTCACTGCCCCACCTACATTTCCTGCCAGTACTGAGGCTCGAACCCGCAACCTTCAGGTTACAAGTCCGTCGCCAACCATTAGGCCACAACTGCCCCCAAAAAAACGGCTAGGTCAATTTTTGTTTCTTAACAATGGTTGAAGAATAGACCTGAAGTTTTACCTCCAGCTAATCAGAAGGACATCATGTGTGTAGCAGATGAGTCGTTGGAATGCTGAGGTAGAGTGAACTTGACATCAAACATCTTACCTGAAGTTCTCTGAAGTTAAATCTGGGAAACCAGACACATCTGGACCCTATCGAGTCTTCTCAACTTAACTCTTTATCTCTCTCTATCCTTCCCTCCACAGAAGTGGGATAGTTGTAGATCCTCAAGAGACTTCTGCCTTTTTGTTTTAACCTTTGAACTTTGGAAGACGTGATTGGCATGTTGTGGTCGCTGTCAGTATGGTTTTAGCTGATGTGGACATGTGTGAACAAATCCACACCAGTGAAAATAGGTAGGCATGGAAACCTTACACATCATATTTGTAATATGGTTTAATTTAGCAATTAAATCGTTTTATATAGTTGTTTTATATTATGTTATATATCATTCCTTAACATTATTAGTACCATTATTTTCTCTATTTCTCTCAGATGTTTCCAGGTATGTTTGCAATGACCTTTTTTAGATTGCTAGAGATTTGCTTGTGTATCTAATTAAATTGTTGGTTAGCTATATTGAATATACATTAAAAAGGCAGATGTGTCCTTTATTTATAAGCTATTTGTCTTATAAAAGAGGGTGTGACACTGAAACTGAAATATAACTCCACTTTTAGACACAACCCTAACCAGTGGGTGGGATTAGGTCGGGGGTGAATATATATAAAGCCATGATATATATTTTTTTATTTCATTGGCTCGTGACACATAACCAGACCTATCTCAGGTAAGCACTTATTTTCTAGCAATAAAATAGTAATTTCACAAAATTTAATTCCATAATCCAGTGTAAACAATCATAAATGTGTGTGATCATGTGAATTTATTCGTTTACACAGGAATGAGTTGTCTCATACCGTTACTTTTTGTGCTCTCCATGGGAGCTGCTCAGAAAAGCACAAGACAGAGTTTAGAGTGGGAATACAAAGTTGAAGGTGAAATACTGAATATGTACAATAAAGCTACATCCTTTAAAATCTTATATAATTGCTGCAAATTTAAGCAAGTTATATGGTGAAGTATCAAAGAAAAATGCATTTTTATTTAAATTAATTAATAACTGTAAATGTATAAACAAAAAACAAAAGTCTCTATTTCCATTTGTTAGCCGAGAAAGTGAACTTGAGAGGATGTGCCAATCTCACCTTAGTGTTGGATAACTGGAAATATGCCATCATGACCCAAGTCAAAGACCTTCTCCTGAATGATCACAGCACAGTGCTACCAGACTATGGAAGGTACGGTAAATGGCTCTGTGTGTACAACTGGAGCATTTGCTAAAGAGAAGAAAACCAGAAAAAGAAAAGTTACTTTGTAATAACCATTAGATCTGGTGGAAAAATTTCTCTTTTCACAATGTACTACTTACCCCATTTATTGTGGTCTTTTCAGGATCCAGCCATTATCTGAAGCCCTAAATGACCTCTACAAGGAGTTTAACTCCTTGAAAGAGAGACTAGCAGAGCTGACCACAAAGTTTGAGGGCATAGAGTTGTTTGTGGATGAAGCCCGAACCGGCAGGAGTCACTCACCTCCTCGAGCGGAGCGCCCACCTCCTGAGGGAGAGGGAAATCCAGCTGAGCCTGGCACAAGACAGGGACGCAGAAACAGGGTGGTGGTGCGAAGAGTTAAGAAACCTGATAATTCACAAGTTTAGGTTACTGATTAGAATATCTCCTGTAAACATAAGACAATATTTATTGTACATTAATTATGTTGTTGTATCTATATAAAAAATCAATTAGTGTTTTATGCCTCTTTACCAAATTTCTCATGTGAGACAAATGTAAGCTTTTTTGGAATATGTAGACCTACAATGTATGGTTCAATGTCAGGCTTGACTCTTTTTGCTGCTCTATTTTATTCATTGTAATTGCATTCAATAATAATGTGACAAAATAATGTTATGTTGAGCAATGGCAGCTTATAACCCTATCTCATCAAAAACATTTGTTGTATTCTGTTCTGTATTTTCTGTAGTTCTGTTCATTATTCAACATTATTAAAAAAAAGTGTTCCTACAGTAGTCAGTGGTGTTTTACAAAGACACTCCTGCTTCTTTACAAACGTTAAAGGATTAGTTCACTTTTAAATACACTTTTCCTGATAAATTTTACTCACCACCATGTCATCCAAGATGTTCATGTCTTTCTTTCGTCAGTCGAAAAGAAATGAAGGTTTTTGAGGAAAACATTCCAGGATTTTTCTCCATATAGTGTATTTCAATGGCTACCAACAGATTGAAGGTCCAAACTGCAGTTTCAGTGCAGCTTCAAGAGCTTTAAATGATACCAGATGAGTAATAAGGGTCTTATCTAACGAATCGATCGGTCATTTTCGAAAAAAATACAACCGTTTATGCTTTATAAACAAAATATCGCCTTGAACGTACTTTCCGCTTCCGCATTCTTCATAACGCTTACACTGAATGTCCTACGCCTACCCTATTCTACTTACGTAACGAACGCGGCGCCAGTTTCGTTTTTTTCCGTGAAACTGCAGTTTGGACCTTCAATCTGTTGGTAGCCATTGAAATGCACTATATGGAGAAAAATCCTGGAATGTTTTCCTCAAAAACCTTCATTTCTTTTCGACTGACGAAAGAAAGACATGAACATCTTGGATGACATGGGGGTGAGTAAATTTATCAGGAAAAGTGTATTTAAAAGTGGACTAATCCTTTAATACACCATTTTTATGCTATGGTAATAAATTGGCTAATGAATATTAATTAGGTTGTATGTTCGCCATGGTTGGCCTACCCGATGTCAGCGTAGTCTTATTAATATTCATGAGACACGTACTATCTACAGTAGAACTATTCAAGAACTTAAATATTACTCGAATTCAATACCTATATAAAAATAACTTAACTTAAAAATAGCTTAAATTTTCTTTACAAACGTTAATACTAATAATTTTTATGCTATGGTAATAAATTGGCTAATGAATATTAATTAGGTTATATGTTCGCCATATGGTTGGCCCTTGGCCAACCAGATGTCAGCGTAGTCTAATTAATATTCATGAGACACCTATTATCTACAGTAGTACTATATATTACTCGAATTCATACCTATATAAAAATAACTTAACTTAAAAATAGCTTAAATTCACACTTCAGTGACAAAAATAATGGGATTCCTCTGGCACGAAGTGTAGATGTCAATGTTTCTTTTTTAGAATGACGTTATCACTGTCGGTTATGTTTTGAGTCTTGCACATTCTGTCAAGGTAAGTCAACGGCAGATTTTCAAACTTAAAATATCTTAAAAAGGTTACATCTCAATAATTACAGAAATGTGTGGATAAAAACATAAATCAAACAAAAAATAAGACGAGATTAAGTAACTTTAAGTTTTAGATTTAATTGTGCCATGTTTGCTGAGACATCAGATTTTAATCATTGAGGCGTTTAGTGTTTGTTTGCCGCTCTCTAGTGGCGGTATTTGAACGAGCCACTAAACCTTCGTTTCCGTGTTTCCTAAAGCAGACAGTCCTGCTACCAACGTCTGTTTTATGGGTCATTCTTGGTATGCAGTATCTTTAAACTCTGTAGAAATAAAGAGCAGAAGTTAGCTATTACCCAGAGAGAGAAGAAATTTCGAAGGAGTCTGACTGGCCATCCAAACTTTTCCAGAAGGCCTACGTGAGGGCGTAAACAAACTAGTTTTTGTTTAATAAATCATTTTAAATCTTATTTGTTAAAAAATAGAAACAAATTAAGTAGTAAAAAAAAAAAAAAATCACAGAATTAAATTATATTATTTGCCCATATTTCACATTTTTTTCCCCTTTAGCTTTCAAAATGGACGTCGTCGAGTGCAGTGAGTCATGTGACTTTTCAGAAAGTACTGATGCGCATGAGGACATCCCTCCTGACCCTTCTCTGGCCACCGACCTAACAGTAAGACATCTGTAGTTCTAGGCACACAATTACACAAGTAATTGTCACAGAATTAGGTGAGAGATGTAAACAGCAAGTAAGACTGGTCAAATAGGGGTGCTTTTTACTATAGGTAACATGCAAAATTCTCTTAATCATTATATGTAAAACCAACAAATAAATCTTGCCCCATTTGCTGTTTTTTTTAAGCATGAAAGCATTTTAAGTATAACTACCAATGAGATACAAAAAATAAACTTAATTCAAGATATATTTCCACCCTCCTTTTTTGAGTTTAATATTTTATCCAGGATATTACGACATGGTGGAGACATGAAAATGTCTGTTTGACCTGTTCAGGTGAACGCAGAGACTGAAAATGACTCTGAGCCAGTGCAACATGGAATAAACCATGTAGAGGGGGGATGGCCGAAAACGATCAATGCGGATGACAATGAGGCGACTGGCCGCTACAGGAAGAAAGTGCAGAAGGAATCCTGTTATCAGCACACGGTTATGGAAATTGCTAGCGTGAGTGCCAACACAACCACAGTTGCCATAAAAAATTTTTTTTAGCAGTCTGTCAGGAACTGTAAAGTGTTTAAGGAATAGTTCAGCTAAAGATGAAAATACTATACATCTGTCCTCCATCATGTTGTTTCAAACCCATATGATTAGACAGATGCATTATTTTTATGATTCTTTTATACTTTTATGGTGCTTTTGCATCCTTTTGAAGCTTGAAAGCTGTAGCTGTACCATTCATTGTAATTGCATAGACATTGACAGGGCAATTGCATAGATAAATTACTATCTTTTGGACTTTTGTGTTCAATGGAAGATAGAAGGTCACATGGTTTTGGAAGTTGGAACAACGTGAGAATAAACAATGACTGATTTTCATTTTAAGTCCTTTAAGACAGCAGGGAGATAGTTTAATTGAATTTGGATTTGGTCTTAGTTTTTATCCCCATCTTTTTCTTCTGCTCTTTAAATCTAAACTAAATCTCACAGATGCAGTAAGTAGTACCCTCAGGGTCCTCACTAGAGTTCTTGATGAATCTGAGTGTTGTCTTCCTGTCTGCTGCAGGTCTCGGAACACAATGTCAAGGAGAGCAAACGTGACATCTACTTTAAAAATTATAAACCTAAGAGGATGGTGAAGGGCAAGCCATCAGCAAGAACCATCACTGTGTTCAGGTGAGCACACGCATTAGAGCACATGGACAACTTATTTAGACATGAAGGGTCTCAAATGCCTAGATAGATGGTAGGAGGGTGGATAGATAGATAGACAGACAGACAGACGCAGTGTGTAATTTCTGTGCCACTAAAGTAACTAAAACGCAATGTGATTTTCTCTAGAGACCCAAATAAAGAAAAGCGTGCAGCCACCAGTTTGTCCTGGAACCCAATCGAAAATCATAGAGTAGCTGTTGCCTACTGTTGCCTGGAGCAGAGAGCACCTAAAAATATGAGCTTTGACTCATATATATGGAACACTGGTATGTCATGCACACACACACACACACACACATATATATACAGTGGGTACGGAAAGTATTCAGACCCCCTTAAATTTCTCACTCTTTGTTATATTGCAGCCATTTGCTAAAATCATTTAAGTTCATTTTTTTTTCCTCATTAATGTACACACAGCACCCCATATTGACAGAAAAACACAGAATTGTTGACATTTTTGCAGATTTATTAAAAAAGAAAAA
>RJVU01067793.1:9115617-9138300 GCA_003731715.1 Anabarilius grahami | reverse complement strand
ACATGCCACCCTTGGTAATATATTTATTTATTTATTCTCACCTATAGAAAACAACATGAAACCAGAGATGACTCTGAAACCTGCATCTCCACTTCTTTGTCTGGAGTACAACCCCACAGATTTTCACATCCTTGTTGGGGGAAGCTACAATGGAGATATTAGTGTGTTTTTATTATGAACATTAATGGTTATATAAGGCAGATGTGGCTTCTTCAGTCCATCTGACACACTCAAGCTCAGAAATGCAGTCCTTACGGTCTACTGTTTATGTGCCATTTAGATGTCTTAACTGTCCTCTATAGTCAGAGAGTTTTCCCTATTTCCAGGCTATTGGGACACACGGAGTGGCAGCCAGCCAGTACAGAAATCTGCCGCTGTAAATAGCCATAGAGATCCTGTCTACAAGGTCATCTGGTGGCCGTCAAGGATATGCACTGAAGTTTTCTCAGCTTCTACAGATGGTCAGGTCTGTGTACAGTGACACAACAGTCTACAAGCAATTCAATTAGCCACCAATTTTTCACAGCACATTTTTGAACTGGACAGCTATAACAAACCCTTCAAATTATTCATATTATATACTGTAAACTCAAAGAAGTACCTGTATGACACCAGGTACAGCTCTGGGACATTCGAAAGATGAGTGAGCCCACCAAGCAGCTTGTGCTGGACCCCACTAGGAAGGGAAACCGTGACAGTGCCCTTGGTGCAGTCTCAATGGAGTTTGAGAACACTATGGTGAGAGCAGTTCTCATTTTGTTTGGCCCATTCCTTTGTGGAAACTCATGTTAGAATTTTTTGGCTTTTGATTACACAAGGCCAAGTTTATGGTGGGCACAGAGCAGGGGGTTGTGGTCTCGTGCAGTCGCAAGTTAGAAACCCCAAACGACCCGATTGTAAGCACATACCGCGGACACAGTGGCCCCATTTACGCCTTGCAGAGGAATCCCTTCTTTCCGAAGAACTTCTTGACCGTGGCTGATTGGACCGCCCGCATCTGGTCAGAGGACATCACTGAGAGCTCCATCATGTCGACCAAGTAAGAACCTCTGTGTTGTTGTTCTGAAATACTGACAGAGCAGCATTTATACCTCTCACATGGGTTTTATTTTACTTTGTGTGATTTAAATTTGGATCAACTATACTTTTAAGTCATTGGTTCTCAACCAGGGGGCCCACAGGATGACTTAAATTTTTTTTGAATTGATTTTAAAAAAGTATTTAAATTAAATAAATTGTTATTATTATATTAAAATTGAACTAATTCTAAAAGACTGCAGATGTCTTCCGATTTCTCTCATTCCCATTGAATCTAAGATTAGAACTAAAATTTTTGCAAAGAGACTGAAAAAGTACATTTGTTCAATAATTCATCAGGACCAGACTGGTTTTATGCCCAAGAGGCATATATATTTTAATTTGAGATGGCCGTTTAATATAATTTATAACAAGAAAAATTTAAAGACATCTTTATTGTGTGTGTGTGTGTTTATGTTGTCTTTTTACATATCAACTCTGATATGCATACAGAGCACAACAGTGATTGGCCACCTTTTAAGTGGCTATTTTTCACCCCCCCAAAATTTTTTCAAAGATACCTGAGGAAGGCTTGGTGTGATGGTGGTCATGTGTGGGGGGCTCTCTTCTGTAAAGGATAATTAAAAAAATAATAATAATTAATAAAATTAACATTTAATTAAAATTTTTTTTGTTGCAATTTTACATGTCAACTTTGATATGCATACAGAGCACAATAGTGACCTTCAAACCTTTTAAGTGGGCATTTTTCTCCCCAAACAATTGTTTCAAAAATACCTAGGGAAGGCTTGATGCAATGGTGGTCATGTGTGTGGTGCTGTCTTTTCGAAAGGATTTTTAAAAAAAAAAGAAGAAGAAATGAACAGATTGACTTATATATTCTATTTCTATTTCTATTCTATTTCCTAAAAGAGATTACCATGATTACTACACAGATAGGATGATTCTATGATAAAGCCCCTGTAATACAGAAAATATCTTCTGGAATCACAAAATTAACTATGCTTAATTAATTTAATGTATTCAATAAATTAAGTACATTTAATATACCAATAAAAATGTCTAAATAGTCAAAAAGGTTGAGAACCACTGCTTTAAATAGTTGTTTGGTGTATCTACTTGCACAGGAGCCAATATTTCTAATCTGTTTCTACAGAAATCACATGACTTATCTGTTAGATGCCTGTTGGAGTCCAGTCAGACCCGCTGTCTTCTTTACGGTGAAGATGGACGGGACCTTGGATGTGTGGGACATACTGTTTAAACGGAAGGACCCTACTCTCAGTCTCAAAGTCAGTCCTAAACATCTCCTTTTCATAGTGAGAATGTCTTACACTTAAATATGTAATTGTTATTTGTTTATACGGTTTGTTTGTTTTTCCTCACAGGTTTGTGATGAAGCTTTGTACAGCATCCGTGTACAAAATGAAGGCTGTTTGGTGTGCTGTGGATCTCAGCTGGGAACCGTCAAACTGCTGAAGATGCCACCAAGCCTGTTCACACTGAAGAACAATGAGAAGCCCTTGGTCTCAGAGGTGAGACACAAATACACCTTCCTTCACATATGCAAACACATTCACTCTTTAATATTCATATTGACATGAAATAAGACTAAATGATGACAGAATATTTATTTATTAACTGTTCTTTTAAAATATATATGATTCTAAAACAAAATATTTTTTAGTCGTCCTGATGTACACTGAACTGTTGGAGTGGATTTGTGCTTCATTGTAGATATTTGACTTGGAGACCAGGAAAGCAAAGAGTCTGGAATCTCAGTACAGAGAGAGGCATCAAATGAAACTTAGCTGCTCCAAAGAGGATGAGGGGGAAAAAGAAGACATAGAGGAACTGCTGGCCTGTACAGAGATGGAGTTTTCCGAGAGTGTGGAAGCAGAGAAAAAAAATAAAAAATAGGATGAGGAGAAAGAAAGAAGGTCGGGAATAGAGAATGTTATCTGTATGTACTGTATAACTTGCCCTACTCGACCCACTCTGAGTGGGAATTAAATCGGCATCTCCTGCATGGGAGGTGGGCGCGCTAACGAGGACGCTAAAGACTGCAGTCCCTAATGTGCCTTTTGAGCCCAGAGGAGTGAGGTTTACAGGGACAGCTCTTACTACCTTTCCTCCGTTACACTCACCCCCCTAAACCTCACTCCCATCCGGGTCACGGCACCAATGCAATCGGTCCTAGTCGACCTGCTTCGAGCAGGATTCGAAAGCGGCATCTCCGGCATGGGAGGCGAGTGCGCTAACATGGACGTCAAAGACCACAGTCTCTAGCGTCAGTCGCCAGCGTGCCTCTTGAGGCCAGGGGAGTGAGGTTTACATGCACTGCTCTTACTAGCTTGCCTCTGTTACATATGCAAAACTAAAACAGTTTTTACTTGGTTGAGTTTCATTCTTAAGTACAATCTTTAACTGTTTCACTGTAAAAAATATGTCATGTAAAATGTCAATAATCATTAATATATACCAGACAAACTACAAAAGAAATGTAGTTTGGCTGGTCTCAAAGTTTTGGATCCATGTTTTCTAAGGTTGTTTCTTGTCCCCTGCAGGAAAACAGTGTGTGGAGACATCCAAGTAGAACACTGCGTCCAAACATGCCAAAAAGGAAGTTTTTCCAAGTGCAAATAGACTTTAAATCAGTTTTGTCTAAAATAAATTGAAACAAGCATCCAAGATGGTTACTCTTCCTGCTCCACACCAGTTTGTTGAACATTTATTTATTTACTTTAGCACAGACCATTGTACACATGCTGTATGAACTCTGGTATAAGGTTAAGACAAGCCTGAAAATTACATTTGAAATGTTAAAGTCTCCTTTAATCTCTCAGTATTTATTTTGACTAAAAACTCATCACACTTGATCACAGATAAATGAGTGTTATATGTTTACGTTATTGCAATTTTAAGACCATGATGTGAAATTATGCCTCCATAAATTAATGCATAAATGAACCACATTAAATAACTTTGAAAATAGAGGGTCCACTGCATTGTATAACACACACCAATAGCTCTATTTCTTGTGAAGTGAACCATCTCTATGTTTGCGGATGTGAGGATGAAATATTAATCCATCTTTCAGCATGAAATAACCCAGAAGCAGAGCCCCACCTTGATCCTTTTTTAAGTTCACTATTCCTTCAATCGTAAAACTAAAAAATAATTACAGAAATAACTATACACGTTTATACAATAATTATTACAACACTGAGTTATTAGAACGTTTTTGTATTAATACCGTTTAATAATAATACGTATTATTATTATTATTATTCTCTCAAATATTGTAATAAAATAATGAAATGTTAAAACAACGTCAGCTTGAGGATCTAATTAATATTCATGAGTCGCTTGATTTCGTTCGTTGGAATGATGAGGGAACGGCCTGTGTATAGAAACCAGCTGGCGAAACGAAACTGAAAGTCATGTAGAGAATGTAATAAGAAGCGAAGAGAGGGGAACTGCAGAACAGTTCGGTTTACTGACTGGAGTGAAGACTATTCAGGGAGAGGGACTCCCCAAAACATGTATCTGTCAACTTTTTACGAAGCCAAGGATCAATTAAGGTATGTCATGATATATTTTGTTGTTAATCTAGGCATCCTCTCGGTTTGTTGTAAACGATTCTCAGAGGTTTGTGGTTCATAATATGCAGTATTTAAGTTTATATTTCACTTAAATTTGCCTAACAACTGTATTTACACAATTTTTTTACATTTCCCTTTTCAATAAATATGTGAGGCAGTATCATTTCTGATAAAGGAAACCTAAGAGAAGTTATGAGGAAGTTGTTATTGGTGAACAGAGATGGTTATGAGATTATGCCGAGGATGCACCTTGGGTAAAACAAAAAACATTGCAACGAATTTGAGAAGACTACCTTACACATAATAATCTAAATCAACTGACACGATGCAAAAAGTTCGTAAGACCGAATCCATGTTTCACGGGGCGCATTCGGAGAATGTTTTTCCTGAATAACCGCTGGGTGTGAATATGCTCAAAAAAACATCACCTCATCTTCTCTGACAGGCGCCCTGCACGTGCAGCTGACATAAACCACACTTTCAGTAAACAAAAAGAAAATCCTATCCAGTGATGAAGTGTTTTCTGTGTTGACAAATCTTTTGCGATGTCCTAATAACAGTCGCGATTCGCTCGCAACGCGTGCGTCAACGTCCGCTAATGACTCATTTGAACAGATTCATTTTAATTAATCATGAAAACAACTGATCTGTCCACTCATTTACTCGAACAACTCTGAAATGAGAACATAAGTGTGCTTACCCCATTTAGCAAGAGTGGTTAGTACACAATATTTTCAGGTTATTTAAATGAAAATGTGTAGTAAATCAGGCCTACCTATAAAATCAGTTAGTTTAGACTGGAGGGAGGTGAAACCAGAACAAAGCAAGTTGTTGTTAGCTAGGTGCATTCAATTGTATGTGGTAGAAAATTATATTATTAGTTAATATAACTTCTAAATGCTACTTTTTAATACTTTAGCAAAAAAACATCTTCTCTTACAAAGCTATAAAATCACTTTTTTTTTTTTTTGCAAAGAGGGCAAGAAAGAATTACAGTGAGAGTGACGGGTACTTTATTGTCAGTATCGGGCTCGTAGATCACGTGGGTAGGGCACTTTTTACTGTTTGTGTGGATGACCATGTCTGTCACCACTGAAGACCATTTTTGACCCAGGAAAAACCCTGCATTGATTCATTTGAATTGAAATATTTAATACTTTCACAGCAAAAATTATGTATGCGATTAATTTAGATTAATTAATCACAGAGTATGTAATTAATTAGATTAAAATTTTTAATCGATTGACAGCCCTAATATATATATATATTCTGACAAAATGAGTTGATCAATGTTCAATAAAAACTTTTTTCTTTCTGTGAAAAGCACTAAGGCGTTCCTTTAGTCCTCTTGTACAATATATAGCCTATATATTACATGCATATTTACAAAATATTTATATTTGAGAATCTTTGACCTTTGAGCCTCTTTTGCAACAACCAGGCAGCCACAAGCTGTAAGAAGGTAGAAATGCCAAGTAAGAGAAAGAGCAGAGCAAAAGGAAAGGCAGGTGAACAGAAGAAGGGCACCCAAAAAAGAGATGACAGCACATCTTCATTCAGAACTCGTTCACAGAACCAACCGAAAGGCAAGCATACGAGTCACTCAAGCCGATCCAGATCCAGAAGCCATGGACAGCACAGCACGGACGCAACAGAGTCTGAGCCGCTGAGCAAAGAGGCTCAGACTCAAACAAGCGCTAGTTTGGAAAACAAGGAGACTCAGACAAAGACTGTCAGTCATGCAACACAGCAGACACAAACAGAGATCAGTGGCAACACTGAGACCACAGAAGTGTCACAGCCAACAGACCTCTGTCCTGAAGATGCTAGCATGGAGGATGAAACTGTGCTGACAAAGAATGAAGGAAAAGAAAGTGATGGAGAAAAGGAAAGTGTTGAGAGGAAGAAAAGGAGAATGAGTGAATCAAGGGAACCTACGAAGGAGACAAAAGAAAAGACCAAACTATCGGAAGGTTGCAGAGAACAAGATGGAGATGATCAGAAAGACAGAGACACAAATGAAAAACATTCAAAAGGAGATTCACAAAAAGACACTAACCTGAAGTCAGGAACAGAAGAGACAAAATCATACGCAGCAGCTACTGCAGCAGGAAAGACTAAAGAGTCTAAGGAGGAGAAGAATCAGACCGCAGCAGTTCAGGTCGATAGGAAAAGAAGGTTTGCAATATTATAATGTTATACACTTATCATATCAACTGTTTGACATAAACAGATACATTATTTGACCTCTAATTGCTGAAATAATTATTTAAACAATGTTTTATTTTTTCATAGAAAACCTTCCCCAGTGAGGGCTCCAGCTGAACAGCCAGCGTTCACTTTCTGCATTTATGCTGTTCTGGACAAAAGATTCAGATTTAACCAACAACAGGACTCCCTTTTGCTCCTTACTGGGAATGAAAGCTTTAAACTACAAATTACACATTTTTTGTAAGTCTCTCATTAATGTATAATGACAACATATATTTTATAGCCTATAGATAGCAAATACAATATAAATTGTGAAAGATTATATAACTGATGTAAAAGTTATGTGTGATATTTGTGTTGTAAAGTCTCAGTGTTTTTTACTGTCATGTAATTTTCTGTTGCATAGGGGTCTACAACAGGAAGGCTATTTGATTGAAGCAACATTTTCAGTTTGGGGGAGCATTGAAAGGGGTGTTCCAATAGAATACGCATATGCAGTGCAGAAACATCATGGCTCCATTGAGGAAATAGCATTAAGATCTGTTTTCATCCCCACTGACAATACAGTGAAAGGTACCGAAAAGTGTTAAATGAGTTTTTTGGTAATTCATTGTACATTATATATGATGTTATTCATGATCTGTGATTGTATTTCCTCTCAAGAACTGCACCTTTATGAAGGTTATATAAGTTCAAGTTCAAGATCTCTTACAGAAAAAGTGACGGGCTGGTTCTTACAGAATAAACAAAAAGAAATTTTCAAAGGCTGGGAGACCTCTGCTCATGCGCTGCTGGACAGAGTGTTTCAGAAATGGGGGTCGTTTAATAACGAAGACAACAAGACACTTATCGAACACCTAAACAGTTACACAAAAGCTTTTCATTCAGTCCTGAGACATTTGCAATTTCCCTCTCAAATAAACGTAGGTGTGAGCTTTCTGTAGCTTTTTTTCCATTTTCAAAAGACTATCCTAAAACAGCAGAAGTACTATAGATCTGCCGTGTTTGTTTTAGGTCTCTGGGCTGATTTCTGAAAGACTGAGTTGGATTTTAAATGGAAAATCTGGAGGGAAAAATTCAGAGAGCTTCATATCTTTGGAAGTGGCCCTCTCAGTGTTCAAGGTGTGCCGTGGCTGTGGTGTGGAACTCAACCCAAAAGACTGGGGCAAACTCTGCCATGTTGTTTTTGAAAGGACTGCTTCTCTTGGAGAAATACAAACAACCCTACCTTCAATTGAGTTGTAAGTAAGGATTATTGGACAAATCTCTGGTTTTATAGAATTTCATTTTATCTGCATTTACATTTATGAATTTAGCAGACACATTTATTCAAAGCGATTTACTAAAGATATATTTCCTATTTAAAGCACCATATAAAGCAAAGACTTTCCTATTGAATACTTATTTATTGCTTACATTTTGAATGAGCATGTCTTTAAAGACACCACAATAATCATAATAACTTTGGTTTCTTTGCAGCTCTGTGATGGGTCTGATGAACCAATGTTCAAGGAAGCTGATCTCTGAAGTGGTTTTACTTGTTCCTGTCCTTCATTTATTGAGAAAGCCAGGGGCAAAGTCAGATCCAGGCTCAGCTATTAATGAACAGACATGGGCGGGGCTTGAAAACATAGAGTATCCATCTTTTAGGGAGAGAATTAGAGTACTCTCTGACAAAAGGAGGTTTGTCCAAATACCTTTAGAGGAGCACTTTTAATCTCAAAATTTCATATTGACTTGAACATAGATATTAGTGAGATTACATGTGTTCTTAATTTTGTAGGATGGTCCTTCAGCTGATCAAAGATCACTTATCAATGACCAAAGATAAGCCTTACTTGTTGAAAAGCTGGCTTTCCATTGTGGCATTTGAGGACGTCTCTGAGTTTGCCAAGATGACCGGAAGTCATCCTGAAATCCTGATCCAGAGCCTGATGTGCAGAATGAAGGAGACTGAACAAAAGGCAGACACTGATCCCAACTGCACAGAAAAAAATCTGGAGGTATTTGATTAAGAGCACATAGCTTGCTCTACAGGTTTTGCATTTGGCACAGAGAGAACACATTCATACCAACCAGTGTTTTTTTTTTTTTTTAATTGCAGGCAACTGAAAAGGTCCTGAACTTCTTATTGAAGAGGGTTGAGGAGGACAGAGGACGGTACGGAAGTTCATTACATGTGGGATTCATGGAACTCTGAACATTGATCCTGTTCTTAAAACTATGATATTGGGCAGGTATTAATGCAGAATTTCTTAAATCAACAGAATCATGGAGTCAAAGTCGTCGGACTTAATCCTTCACTGTTGCGTAAATGTTCACAAGAGCGCTTGCAAGATCGCTCGACTTGTCCCACAATACAAAGTCACAGTGCTCTCTTTCCAGCTCTTGCTAAAAATGGCTGAAATTCTTCATGAGAAGTTTTCAAAGGTACTGTATCATTGAGGTCTTCTTGTCAGTCATGGTATTCTGTCTCTTGAAGCAAATCATTTCATTTTGCAGGGTGGAGAGGAAATGAAAGAAAAGCACAATCAGCTTTTGTCCAAGCTTAATGACATTCAAAGGGATTTCACTAAGTGGAGAGATGGGCTGCTCCGCAATCCTCTGATGCTGACCTCCGGATTCACTTACCCTAGTGAAATACAGGTGTAGTAATCAGCACAACTAATCAACTGTATGATGGTCTTAAGCCACAGTCGAATTGTGCTATGCAAATCTGCAGTTCAGAGATCTTGTCCATGAATTTGGCAAATGGCTGTATCTATAAAATAGTAATTTTTGGTTTGGTATATGCTTCTTTGTAGTTGTGGAATGATTTGTATGGGATTGAGTGTTCAATACCAGGCATCTTTGAAAGCTGGATGGATTCATTAGACCGAGACCTGAGACTGAGAGTGTCCCACGTAAGATATAAACCTTATTTTAGAAGCTTATACATTGGAATTGTTGATAATGTAGGTCACCATTCTCCTTTGGTTTTTCAGATCTCTGACACTAACAAGATTGTTGTGTACTTTCTGGAGACGACAGCAAAGGCTATCGAGAATAGTCATGCAAACATTCAGTCTTGTTTCAAAAAATCGTGTGAGACTGCTATTAAGAACCAGTGTCAGGTAATGTGACCTTGAAAAAATTGTTTATGCAGTATTGTATCACTCACTTTTTTTTTTTCTCTTTACAGAATATTAGGTAGATTGGTGTAATTTGTAATTTCTTGTACATCTTGTTCTGGTACCTTTTGTAATCTTTATGCTATTTTCTTGCAGGCAAAGAAGGAAGGAGACCTTTTACGCTATCTTTTTTCCAAGTCCATTTCATGGTCTGTCATGTCGTCCATTATTGTGGAGTCAGCAGCTCGCTTTAAGGAGAATCATGAAGGTCGTCTACTGGACCCACAATCAGCAATCAACTTCCTTTTGTCTCAAGGTACAGTGAATGGGTCTCACAAGTTTCATGGTTTTAAAACAATGTGAATATTCAGAGAAAGAACACTTGGACAGAATTTAAGAAATTGTACAGTATGGGCAGCAGTTCATTAACACTGTGGCTTCTGTTTCATTTTCACAGACAAATGGAATCAGTGGAAGTTAGAAGATGATGCCAGTCGTTTAATAGCCGATAGTCAGTCATTCTTGGGTTGTCTGATTCAGACTCTTTGCCAGGGAAATTTACCCCTTGGCCACCTTAAGACCATCTTTAAATATAAGATTCAATTTCAGAGGCTTTACAACCAGTGTAAGTCTTAAGGGCCATTCACACTAAGGACAATATCTATAACAATAACTATAATTAATCATTCCAATTCCATGACAATAGGGAAGTCCACACCTCAACTATTATGACAAACGACAGAGGAATTATATCATTGGATTCACTTTCAGAACGATATCAGCTGATTTTTAGAGCTGATGAACGATAAAACTATTGACAGCCAATTAGAATCCACCTAACTTTTAAAGAGCTTGAGCATTTGATGCTAATATAGATATTATAGTTATCTTTATAGTTATGATTCTTGGTGTGAACAACCATTTATTCATTTAATTTCTGTTATCATTATTACTCGAGGCTTCATTAGGCATCAGCTTATTCATGTTTTGTTTACTTTATTTTGTCTTTAGATAAGAGCAACAATAAAGAAGAGAATATCTCAATCAATGTGTCAGAGCTACTCAGTCAAAGAGAAGATGACTTGAAAGCCTTTGAGCAACAGAAGGAGTACATGACCAACTTTATAAATATGCTGGGGAAGATTGAAGATGTCATAGATGGTAAGGAACGTACCTTAGGAAAGTGGTTTTCAAACTTGACAAATATGACGAATCCCTTGTGAGGGACCCCCTTCTTAAACTATGAAGATGAAAGACCCATTTATACTGTCTGAAAAATATTATGTGTGATATTATAAAGACAACATGCTGTTTCCAAAACTGAATTATTGGCATTTGTATTGTTGCATTAACTGGAGACAAAGCAACTTATTAAAAATATTTTCTGAAAAATATTTACTTTGTATTAAGTAAATATTTGTTTTCTTCACAAAATTATATACAGATTTGTTTTTTATTTCTTACTATTACAATCTAAAGCTGTCAATAGAATAAAAATCATGATTAATCTTATGATTTCTGAGCAGTCTTTAGATAGCAGAATGAGATAATGTCAAATTTGGTAAATGTTTTTACATTTTACAATGTTTTAGGCATTAAACATATTTTAAAAAATACTACTGGAAAAAAAGTTTTTTATCTCAAATTTTTTTTGTGGACCCCACTTTGAAATACCCTGTCTTAGGATACATGTGTCAAGATTTTTATGAAGCTTTCTGAAGAATTTTATAATAAAATTTAGTTTTTCATTCCTGCCATGTGGGCACACCAGTACCGGAGGTTTCTTCCTTTGAAGACTTGGTCAAAACCAACCTTCAGGAGGAAGCACTCGACAAACTGGTTGAAGTGCAAACATATTTCTCCAAAAATGATCTCGATAAAAACAACGCGAGACGAGTGTTATTCTTCACTTCTAATCTGCAAGTCCAAAACATGGCACGGGAGATGTATGAAGTGAAAACCAGCAACATTCTTCTACATTTATGGCGAGAAAAGGCAACAGAATATTTAATGCCTGGTCCTCAGCTTTTGTCTCTAGACTTTACTCAAGTCTGTGAAAGAATTTGGAGGCCTTGTTTTACTGACTTCCTCGACCTTGGTGAACGGATTGCAATTGGAGAAACTTGTTTTAAAGAGGTGGACCAGACTTTGAAGTGGTGTGGGGATCGGGGTGAAGGAGATCGTCTAAAGAAAGAGTTCACTTTGATGGCCAGTATGCTGAAAACCCATCATTCTCTCGAGGAGACCTGGCCAGAGCATCGTCTTAATCAGATTCAGGAATATAGACGCCTGAACCATGCTGCGGAATCTGCTGAAGTCATACTGAAAATAAAAGATAGACTGGGATTACAAGGAGACTTCAGCCATATACATTGCCTGACTCAAGTGGTAAGAGACCAATTTTTATTGTGATCGCATTAACTTTAGCATGTATGTGTTTTTGTTTAGATTTGTGAGCATTTTTTGTTTTATATATAGAGAGATGACTCATTCAAACAAAACACACTGGGTTCGCTGAGAGAGGATCTCATCAGAGCCAGGCAAAACCTGGCAGATATCAAACGAAGGCAGCACACAGCCTGTCTGAAGGCATTCTTGGAAAGTGATACTCTGATAAAATGGGTCAAAACACAAATTCCAAGTAAGATTTTCAAGATGTATCTGTTTTATATTGTGGAAAAAATCTTCATATTCAGTACATTTCTGTAAATTTACTTTTTATTTCATCCAGGTTTAAGGGACCTTAAAGTCTTTATGGAACTGGCCACAATTTCTGCTGGAGAGAATGATGCAGACATTGATAGGCTAGCCAGTTTTGAAACTGCTGTGATGGGCTATGGCCCTTTGCTTTACTCACTATCAGAAGATGCAGGATTTGAAGAGTTTATGGAATATGCAAAGCAAGTATGGGACACCCTTGACAAAGATGAGAAACTCCTGGATAAACTGGTTAGTTTCTGTAAACACCTAATTCATAAAATTACTCAAACTCCCATTTATTGAAAAGTCTTGTTTTTCTTGTTCCTTTTTATTTTACCTCTTCTCTAGCTTAAATACTATTTTAGCTTATATATTTAACTTGGCATCTTAATATCGATTTCTTTGGATACTGCTAAATGAGTAAATGTACACCTTTTTTGTTTTTGTTTTCTACTATAATAATTATTTTAAATTGTTCTGTATGCCTCTAATCTTCCAATAAATAGGTGTCGAATTATGCCTATTTTTAAGGCAATTAAAAATTGCCAAGTCACTATCATGAAACATGTCCATACTGTACATGGTTTTAATGAAGTGTTGATGATATATCTATATCTATAAATCTTGTATACAGATAGACTCCAATCGGTGGTTGGATTGGCTAAAAGGTTTAAGGGATACTCATGGCTCTGTAGAGCAATCGTCTTTGTCCTTGACCTCAGCTATCAACACTGGAGGCATATATCATGTGGGCTGGCCTGAAGATTTCAATGGGAAAGTGAGTAGACACTAGTGTAAAAATGTTCAATGCCTAAAATACAAATGCTCTGTGGCCTCTTCCAAAAAATCTTTCTTTAAATCAATGAAAATATTCTACCAAACAGACATTCTATAAAAATAGGTGAGTTTGTGAGCACCCGTTTAGTAACAGTAAATTGTGATATGTTTGTAGACATGTTTGGAGAATGTCTTTCATGTGAAAGTGACGAAGAACAAAGAAGCAAAGGCATACAATCTTAATGAACTCTTGGAGCTGCAGAATAAGCTCATGTTGATGTCATCTAAAGGGGAGCATGGAAGGGATCAAGTCAACAAGTTTACTCAGGTTGGGTCCATTATCACAATTACCCACAAACATTTTGCAAAAAATATTAAAGTAATGATGTCTGAAAACATAAATTCACAATAAAAGATCAGATATTATCATGTTACATCTCTCTATTTGAATCATTTTTTTAAGGAAATGGATGTTCGCTTTGTAGAGATTTACCTCTGTTTTCGTCCTGTAGGTTTTTGAAGGAGTACAAAGGTTGGGCCACATCTTCCTGCAGTTGCGCACATCGGGTAATATTCTCTTCCAAAACTGGGGAGCACAGATAGAATGCAACCACCAAGATCAATGCTGCATTCAAGTTAGCTTTTCCCTTTTAAGCAAGTGTGTTGTATATCAGGGTGAGGTTGTAGAGGAACTTCAAAAGCTGTGTCGCTCCCTGGAGGACTTCCATAAAGACTGGTGTAGCCACTTGACTAAGATGCGCTCTCAGTACTACACACTGAATCATTACACTTCAGAGCAAGTGGTCTATCTTTGCGAATGGATCAACAGTGTAACTATCAGAATGAAACCTGTGCCTCAACAAATGTGGCATCTTTTGACTCCTATTAAACCAGATTGTACCTTAAATGAGATCAGAGAGGCCTTTGAAAAAGCAACTGAGACTGAATATGTGTTTCAGTGTGACATGGCAGAGGAATCAGAACCAAATAGTGAATTTGGCCTGCCTTTACAACATGTTGGAAGGGAATGCTTGGAGGACCTGTGGCAGCAATTTAAGGAGAACATGTCCGAATTCCTTACCCACCATGTGGATGTTGAAATACTTGGGCGGTTTCTCTCCAATCTCTCTGCCATGAATCAAATGCACATCAAACGCAAGATTCCTCGTATTCTACAAGAGGGAAGGCCGAACCTTGTCCAATGCGCTGATGGGGAACTGATTAGCACCACTTTGTCTTTTTATGCAGAGAGTCCACAGCAACCTCTTCCAAAAACTGATGAGGTATTAATGTGCCAAGAGGGGACAACTAAAGAGGAGGTGGAGATCTTCCTCCGCCGATGCCTGGGAATACAGGGTACTGCAAGCAGTCATAAGAAGATTTACACTCTGGTCAATCCAGGATCACTGACCTATGATGTGAGTGTGGCACTGGTGGAATACTTTGAGACACAAGAACGGTGTGCAGGACCTCATTACCGTCTAGTGATGGTCTGCCCTGTAAACCAGGATAGATATGTTCCTTCCTTCTTCAGCAACTATAAGGTGCAAACTGGTCTGAGTATATCTGCAGAAAGAATAAAAAACTACATTCGCCATCACTTCCATATACCGTCTGAGCTGGTCACTCACTCAAAAGTCTATCCAGGGGAACTCTCTGTCTGGATGATTGCATCTGAACGTCCAGCTGTTGGTAAGCATAGAATATACTATATATTATATAAGTCAACATAAAATCAAAATTGCTTGACTTTAAAGGGGTAGTTCAGTGTTTTTTTTCTAGGCTTGATTGTGTTTTTGGGGCACAGTTTAACATGTCTTAATTCTTCGTTTTTTTGAAAACGCTGTATTTTTCATATATTTTACCTTTATTCTACACCTCTGTTTCCACTGTCAAATGAACGGCTCGTTTGACTTCCTGCTTCTATGATACCACTCCCTCCGAAATACGCAATGTGCTCAGATTGGTTAGCAGGTTGGTAGCTGGCCCTGTGTATCGTGATTCGCTGAAGCATCCGGAAACTCCACGCCCCTTACCATTCGTTGTTACGTGCTTCAGTGGAAATGTAAATAATGACTTCTATATTGCTGTATCAAATTGAGCCCGAATTAGACCCAGATGAAGAGGGTCAAGCAGAACCTCTGCAATAGCAGCTTTTAAAGGACGTTTATGAATGGTATTTCATTTTTCTATTTGTGTCAAAGTGTTTAGATATGCTGTCACTGCTGTTTGTTAGCTTTCAATATACAGTTTTATCCTGATTAAAGCTTTACTGTAGCCGAATACATGACTGAGTAGTAGCATTTTTGTAAAGGTAGCGTTTAATTTATTACATGAGCAACGGTTTGTCTATGAACATAGACGTTTGTTGGAGAAGTATGCACTAGAATTTAGCTAATGTTAACTGGCTAGTGAAGCAAACATGAGTTGCTCTTTGTATATGTCCTTGATGCAACCAAAAATAGCAACAGAACTATACGTTTAAAAGACATGTACAAACAATAAAACGTACTTACAGTTTGAAGCCAATAAACAGCAGCTTCTGCTTTTAAAGTGGGAACTGCTTCTTTCAGTAATAGCCTTTGTGCAAATCCAGCATTGAACTCATGTAGATTCTGGAAGCTGTCTTCAGCGCCGCATCCAGTGTAGAAAATATCACAGATTATAATGGGTTCTATTATCTTTCGCTCGCGTCTGGTGTACACAACTCTTCTGCTTCCACATGCTGTGCCACATGGCCTCGCCCACTTTGTTGCGTGTTCCCGGGGGCGTGTTCTGCAGGGTTTATGATGTCACCAATCCGGGAAGAAGCTCGTTGTAGTCCAAACCGGTCGTTTTTGTAGGCATTAAACTGCCATAACTTTAAAAGACAATATCTCCGTTTGCATTGAACTTTCAGCGCTGTAACTTTGCAAGATACTGTTTATGCTCAAGCAGCAACATTACACACTAACTGAAGTTAAAAAAGTGAAATCACATTGAACCACCCCTTTAAATAAGGTGACAATATTTTCTTGTAGACAAGACTAGACGTGCTGAGACTCTTCTCTCTTTGGAATTTCTTCCTACTTTTGTTGCAGGAAAGTCTCTGTATGTCAAGCGTCTTTTTGAGCAGTTCAGAGGAGAGGTTCCAACAGCTACCTTTCTAACTATCAGACTCATCGAGCCTTACGTTGACATGGATGGATTTGTCCAAACTCTGTCTGGGAGACTGGCTCCACTGAGAGAGCAGGACCCTGTGCTGTTGCACATTGATGCTGCAGCTGTATGTTGTACAAAAATATCTTAAAATTTTTTGCTATATCATAACGTGCACTTTTATGTACTATTTGTGGGTAACTAAAAACATTCTGTCTCACTACATTTCCTTTTACATTTTGGATTATTATTAATGGATTTCTTGGCTCTACAGGTGCGTCATGGCTTGGAGGAATTCCTGTTCAAAGTGCTAATTTTAGGATGTCTTAGTGACAGCAAGGGAACTATATGGAGGAGAAATACAGCTCACTTGGTGGCAATTGAAGTACTTCAGCGAGGTCAAAAGAGTCAAACCCAAATGGAGGTAGAATTTTTGCTTTGCCATTTTTTTCTGTTTTGTTACCTTTTTGCTCCTGAAGTCATTATTAAAACATTTTAATTGTGGCACTAACCTGTAATACTGTATTTCTGTGTTTTTACAGACAACCCATGGGTTTTTGCATACACTGCCTACTATCTTCTGCAGGCCCCCTAAAGATATCAAGGCTTTAGAGATCATGAGAAAACAAAGGGGGTACACATCTTTGGATCCACTGATGGATAATGGAGAGTTTCAAAGTGAAGACATTCAGAGACCCTACCAATACTTAAAGAGATTCAACGGGAATTCAAACTTGGATCACTTCAATTATCAGGCTCATTCTGTAGAAGGTGATCCAGCTGACTGTCTCCATCACCTTTTGTCAAACTATGGCTTGAAGGACCCATCATGGGCAGAATTGAAGCACTTTACTTGGTTTCTTAACCTGCAGCTTAAAGACTGTGAGAATTCCTTGTTCTGTGATCCAGACTTCCTTGCTGACAGTTTAAGTGGCTTTAAGAACTTCATTGTAAAATTCATGATTCACATGGCTCGAGACTTTGCCTCTCCTTCCATTGACATCTCTGACCAGAGCTCCTCCTTTTTCTTCGAGAATGAAGATGAAGAACACATCCTATCTATTCGAAAACGATGGGAAAATGAATCTCACCCATACATCTTTTTCAATGCTGATCATCTCACCATGTCTTTCTTAGGATTCCACGTGAAGAAAAGGGGGACAATTCTTAATGCAGTCGATCCAAAAAGTGGCAAAGTGTTAATGGAAAATGTGATGACACAAGAGCTGTTTTCAGACATTGAGCGACAAAGAATTAACCTTTCTGAGGACTTTGATGACCTGTCCAGAGAAGACAAGATACGAAGAATTTCCATTGTTGTTGGTGCCAAAAAAGGCTGGGAAAAAGGACAGTTTGATCCAGATTCTACTTATGAACTCACTACTGACAATGTAATGAAGATGTTGGCTATTCATATGAGATTCAGATGTGAGATTCCTGTGATCATCATGGGAGAAACTGGCTGTGGGAAAACGCGGCTTGTGCGCTTTCTCTGTGATCTGCAACGTGAAGGCAGAGATGTTGAAAACATGAAATTAGTCAAAGTTCATGGAGGTACTACTTCTGAGATCATCTATAGGAAGGTGCGGGAAGCAGAAGAACTTGCTCAGAACAACTGGCAAAAATATAAACTTGACACAGTTTTGTTTTTTGATGAAGCCAACACAACCGAAGCAATCTTTGCCATTAAGGAAGTGCTATGCGACAAAACTGTACAGGGATACCCTCTGAAGAAAAACTCTGGTCTGAAAATAATTGCTGCCTGCAATCCATACAGGAGACACACACCCAAAATGATTAATCGTTTGGAGCAAGCTGGTCTGGGATACAGGGTGAAAGCTGAGGAAACTGAAGATCGCCTTGGTAAAGTTCCCATGAGACAGCTTGTGTACCGTGTGCATCCTTTACCCCCAAGCATGGTGCCTCTGGTATGGGATTTTGGACAGTTAAGTAATTCAGCTGAACTCTCTTACATTCGTCAGATTGTGCAAAAACAAATTGGATTGCCCCTAGCATGCCAGAGTGTGATCACAAACGTTTTAGCTGCCTCTCAGAGATACATGCGTAGCCAAGCAGATGAATGCAGCTTTGTAAGCCTTAGGGATGTAGAGAGATCAATAGGTGTCCTGATTTGGTTTTACAACCACAGAGATGATCTTTTTACAAATTCCCACTTGATTGAAATTGAGCAGATGATCTTGAAATGCTTGGTACTTGCAGTCAGTGTTTGCTATTACCCATCGCTTGAAAACAAAACTCCATACCTAGCAACTATCAGCAAATTCTTTCCTGATCAATTCAACTCTGAAGAGTCACTGGAGCAGGAGATCACTTCATGCCAAGATTTTTTTCTTGAGAAAATCCAAACAAGAAACACGATAGCCAAAAATCTGGCCTTGAAAGAGAATGTCTTCCTTATGGTGGTCTGCATTGAGTTGAGAATTCCACTTTTTCTGGTTGGCAAGCCGGGGAGCTCAAAATCTCTTGCTAAGACTGTTGTAGCAGATGCAATGCAGCGTCAGGCCTCTCACTGTGACTTATTCAAGAAACTCAAGGAGGTTCATATGGTGTCTTTTCAGTGCAGTCCTCACTCAAGCCCTGAAGGAATCATTGGAACTTTCCGGAACTGTGCCCGTTTCCAAAAGGATAAGAACTTAGAAGAGTATGTGTCAGTAGTTGTACTGGATGAAATAGGACTTGCAGAGGACTCTCCTCAGATGCCATTGAAGACTTTGCATCCTCTTCTAGAGGATGGATGCATAGACAGTGACAACCCAGAACCATACATGAAGGTTGGATTTGTTGGAATCTCAAACTGGGCTCTCGATCCAGCAAAAATGAACAGGGGTATATTTGTGTCCCGTTGGGACCCAAGTGAGAAAGAGTTAGTGGAGACAGCTGAAGGCATCTGCTCATCCTCCGACACCGTTCTTCTCAAAATCAAGCACCTTCTGCCAAAGTTGGCAAAAAGCTTCCTAAACGTCTGTAAAGATGACAGTGAGCAGTTCTTTGGACTCCGAGATTATTATAGCTTGATAAAAATGCTTTTTGCAACAGTCAGCAATTCGGATCAAGAGCCATGTGACAGCGAGTTGGCAGAGGCTGTGTTGAGAAACTTCAGTGGACAAAGGGATGATTTTGATCCACTTGATAACTTCTGTGAAATCTTCCAAAACATTCAAGATGTCCAAAGGCCAAGTACATTGAAAATGATTGAACAAAATCTTAACCACCACAGTGACAAAGAATGTCGATACCTTCTTTTGCTCACAACTAACAATGCTGCCTTATACATTATCCAACACCATATTTTCTCCAAGGAGAACTATACATGCCCAGAAATTGTCTTTGGATCAGGATTTCCCAAAGACCAGGAGTATGCCCAGATATGCCGCAATGTGAGTAGAATAAAGGCATGCATGGAGACAGGTCGAACTGTCATCCTTTTGAATCTCCTTAATCTGTATGAAAGCCTGTATGATGCTTTGAATCAATACTATGTGTACTTCAGTGGACAGCAATATGTTGACTTGGGACTTGGTTCACATAGAGTAAAGTGTCGAGTTCACAGAGACTTCAGACTAGTTGTGGTGGAAGACCAGGAAAAAGTCTACCAGAAGTTTCCTGTTCCTCTAAAAAACAGACTGGAGAAACACAAAGTTGATAGGAGTACAGATTTGACTCCTTGGCAGCACAGAGTTTTGGGAAAACTCAAACAGTGGGTCCAAGAGTTCTCAAAAGTTCAGCAATCTGAATCTACTGAAGCAAATTTCAGCTTATCAGATGCCTTTGCTGGTTTCCATGGCGATGCTTGTGCCAGTGCACTCCTGCAGGCTTTAGAAAAAATACAAAAATTGGGCCATGACAACACTACTCAAAATGATAAACTCCACTGCATTCCCATTTACAAGAATGAAATCAGCGAACCAAGTGAAGAGGGATCTAACATTAATGTGGCCAAGGACATATGCATGAAAAAAGAGGAGAGTGAGGCTCATCACACTGATGAAAATATGATAGAGTCTCAAGAGGAAATCAACAAATTCCTTGATGAGGCACAAGGTGATGCCTCAATGGAAGTTGACAACGAGGTACAGGATGCAGAGGTTCATGAAGAAATTGTGACTCAAGGAGATGCTTCTGGTCTTGTGAAAATGGATAAAGATCCTGTTGATGTTGAGGCAAGAGACAGCATGGAGTCAAACAAAACCTTGGACGAGGAAGAGGAGGCCTATGAAACTGCCAAATGCTTTCTGTTGAATTGTTCCACACCTGACTCTGTACTTAGGTTGAAGTATTCAGAATTCGGAAATCAGGAGAAAGACAAACTTCAGAGAATGTATTTCCATCAGCAAAGCCATCAATCTCTCAGAGACTTATTAGACAACCATCTGAACAAAACCAATCAGGACAAGAGCAGATTCTTAGAGGTAATGTTTAGCAGATGACAGACAATAGTTATACTTATCCTAAGACTTTTAAGGGACTTGTCAATGCTCATGTTTTCTGCTAGGTAACCACATTCTCCAATATTCTCACTGGAGCTGATGTGAGAAATCTTGCTCCGGCCTTGGGTTTGTCCACCAAGCGGCTTCTTCTCCTCTCTTTACACCAATTTGACACAGAGGTTTCTTTTTGCAGCAAGATAAGGTTAATTTTATGCTATTTTTATTATGTTTAATTTATTCAGTACCTTTCACTTTAGCAACAAATGGTAAACAATTTCTTGTATATGTTATCTCTTTTGTCCACAGGTCATTCCTAAAAGAATCTGGGCTGTCTCTACACATTCTCTTGGTTCAGATGGACATGGAAGAGTCATTGTGCAAAAATGAACTTATTGCTTCAGCGAAGTGAGTCTTTTGATGCTGGTGGCAAAAAAAAACAAAAAACAAATCTCTGAAATCTCTGAGAAAGACTTTTAAAAAAAGTGGATTACGCTACTCTAATTTTACAATTTACTTGCATCAGATTTCAATTTAGTAATACTGTACCAGGACTCAGTCATCTTTTTTCACATTCAATGTTTCATTCCTCTTACCTCAGGTACTGTACCATGAATGAAATCTTGTCCTTAAAGTCAGATGAGTGCAATGTCTATACTGTGTTCATAACAAAGCTCTCCCGAATTGGGGAGCAATGTACAACAAGTGGCAACAAGTACATTGGCTTTCAAGGAGGTAAGTGGAACTATTTTGCTAGGTGAAACCTGTTTAGATATTATTGTCAAATGACAAGTATCTTTATCTTTTTTTACTAAAGGAGTTTGGCTGTCTGCACATATTGATGACCTCAGAGATTCTGATGACATGAGCTTAAATCTTAAGGCTTTTTGTGGGATACCTATAAGTAAACTAATCTCTCAGACAATCCAGTCAGGTATGTAAGAACCAAATGCTGCCATCCACTAATTGCTAAAATCGGAGGAATGAGTAAAATATTTTCCAGATTCATTAGTGGTGCTGGTTAAGGCAACATTGTTTTTTAAACAATCCCCTAACCCTTAATATTGAATGAATCATTCCTCAAATTGTGCAGCTTATTACAGTTTCTACCTGGTAGTTGCCTGCACTGAATAATAGACCAAAAGCCATATTCGGGGGCTATAAACACCCAGAACACCCTAGCAACTTAATTATAACACCCCGGAAACCTCCTACAACACCCTGTATTGTTGTGGCAATCTTTGCACAAGCAAGCACCAGTCACATTTTCTTTCAAAAAAATCTGAAAATCTATTGCAAGATGCAAGAAAAACTGTATTATTTTACAGGTGTCACACAATCAGAAGAAATGGATACAAGTGGACCAGAAAGTGAGAGGGTAAAATGCTTTAAGCTTGCAACAGATAAGTTTAAACATATACGTCAGAGATGTGCCACATGAGAAGGAATTGCATACTTGAAATACTGTTTAATTTGTTGTCAGGGAGATTCAGTGCATCTACACAGTTTGTCCCTAATAAGATCCTGCACCCAGAAAGCTGTTTCATTGCTGAGAGATATAGGCAAAAAAACCTCCAGGAGTATGGAGCGCATGAACATATTACTTGGCCTTCTGGGAAGTGAGCCTGGGCGGATAGAAGGTCAGTTTGCTTTTTGTCT
>RJVU01067793.1:9097835-9115517 GCA_003731715.1 Anabarilius grahami | reverse complement strand
AAAATTTTTTAGATCAAGTCACAAATGTTTGTTTATATATTTTCAGTACGGTTCCAGGAAGTGTTGCTAAAGAGGCTGGTGTTTGCACTGATACGGAAGGAGGAGCTGGTTCCTAATGCAGAAGACTGGGCTTATAAAGTGGCAAAGAACCATAAAGCTCTGCAGGAAGGTGGAACACTTCGGTACTGTAATGCTACTAGCATTTCTCCTATCTATCTCAGATGGTTAAAAACAGCCGATGCTCAAGGCCAAATATATCATGTCAAACAAAAGGGGTAGATAAAAATCACTGAATTATGATTTTTACCATTCTACCATTTCACAAGGCAAAACTTCCTTTAAAATAATATCAAGCTTCACCCATACTAAATGCTATTGTGACTGCATGTCTGTGATACAAGCAATCAACACATAATATCATTAAAAATTCAAAGTTTATTGTACTGAATGATCAGCCATAGATTATAGATTTAGCTAGCGAAACATTTCTGTGTTTGTGTTCAGGCACACTTTGTGGCGCTGTCTGCAGGGTGTTTTGACCCCAGTGTTAGCCCAAGTGTTAGAAGTGTTAGACAGAGACTGCAACTTGAAACTACTGTATGGAGAAGGGCTCAGTGGGGGTCTGGCTCAGTTCTGGCTGGATATCTTTGAAGATCAACAGCTCCTTGACCTAACCCTCTCTCAAAATGCAAGGTATTTTTAAACGCATGAAACCTGCTTTTGATTAAATGAGACATTAAATTGCATTTAAATATCTGACTGTAACTGATGACGTGGTTTTTTTCTTCTTCTTTTAGCACTTCAGAACAGGAGATTAATGTGCAGTGTCAGCTGTTTGTTGGAGAAGTGGAACAGCCGTGTGCAGCTCCTTTTAGCTGGCTGATAAAAACATACTGCCAGAGTTTGTGGGAGGAATCAGAGTTTGTGCGAGGTGAGGTCTCTTGCTTTTTGTTTGGCTAAAGTTGGCCTGCTAGCTAGCCAGATACCACATACACTTGTACTTAAAACACCTTTATCTTTGAAATTCAAAGTCATGCAAAGTCAGTCAACTTTATACTTCTTGCTTTTACATTTTCTCTCAGACACTGAGGAAAGCAGCAATGCAAGGATTCTACAGTTTGTTAGTGCTGTATCAGACAGTGGACTGGGCAGCTTTATTCAGAAACTCTCAGAGGGAGAGAAAGTTGAGTTGGGTCAGCGCTACTTGACTGATTATGTTCTTCTGTCATTCAAAGTCCGCTCTGAGGAAGAGCATTGGGTGAGATACAAAGGTTTTGTCAGTATGGCAACAAATTGGTTTTCACACATCACTTATTTCATGTTCTAATGTGGGCATCTATGGGTGTGTGTATTTTTTTATTTTATTTTATTTTTTTTTATAGGTCTTTCGTTCTGCAGTACGGGGTTGTGTGTTTGCTCTGCAGATGAAGATGTCAGTAACTCCTGAGCTCTCTCCAACATGGATCTTTGCAGCAGCCCAAATCTACGCCCCACGCTTGGACACTTTATCACATATCCTTCAGCTTAACCCTCAACTGGTTTCCATCATCCAACAAGAAATATCAAAGAGAGAAAGCCCTGATATGGTGAGAAGCAGGAGTGTAGCATGAATTTCAATGTTGATTTAGGATTGTTTATGCAGGTCTGGTTATGCTGTTCTTCAGCAAAACTTGGTTAGTTGGTCAGCACATGCTGGTGACTTAGATTCCACTGCCTATTTAAACTACTGCAATGTAGCAAAATAACTACCAGTGAGTGAGAGACCAGTGTGTGCAGTCAAACTACTAAATTTAAACAAATGAGATGACTAAATGACTAATGTTTTATTACAGTGTGAGGACATTCTAGCTGTTGGTATCTGTGTTGAAGAAACAAAGCTCCTACTCGTAACATCACTAATTGAATGCCAGACCTTCTTGCAAAGAGTTGAGCAACTTCAGCCATGTTTAGAAAGAGTGCTTAGTACCGACTACAGTGCCCTCTGCTGCCCGGGCTGTCTCAAACACCTGGACACTATAAAGTGAGCTATAAAGAATGTTGCAGAATTAGAAAATAGGATAATTTAAAAACAAGATTTTAAATGAACAAATATGTCTATATATGTCATGTCATATATGCCATGTCATGATTTCTTGTTCAAATTATTTCTTACAAAAAATCTTTTGTTTTATTTCCTTAGGTCAGTATGGCAGGGGTTGCTGCTAGTGGCTGCTTTCATTGAAAAGGTGGTCATCAAAATGAATGTGGGAGATGAGCGGATAAAAGCACTGACTCTGAAACACTGCAGTCAGTTGCATGGGGTGAGTATAGGCTTATTGTCTGCTCTGTTCATTACTTTTGTACACGACATTGGTGTATGGGAAACCCCTGTAGCCTTCTCACTTTATTACGAGACCATTTTGTTATGGTAAAATTTGTCTGTTTAGAGCAAATTTTCTCGGGATAGATGCTGAATCAAAGTGACAAATTTGAGTTTAGAACCCTAAAATTCCTTAGCATATATGCTGCTTATATTTCCTTTCTCACAGCTAATGGAAGAGTCTTCTGATTTGAGGAGCACAGACAATCTTCAGAAAATCATCCGCATACTCAATGATTACCATGATGAGTCCATCAGCAGAGAACTGCGGTACACTTGAATTTCACTGAGCTGTATAATATTAGATGATATGATTGATTATAGGGATGTAACAATATATCGTGTCACAATATATCTCAATACAAAAATGCAACATTATGTATCGTGGATAGTGACAATATGTACTGTGTATAGTTCACCCAAAATGAAAATTACTGTGTGAGTAAAAATTCAAGTTTACAGAGTTTTAGTGTCAGTACTATATTAAACTACTATATATATTGTTGAATATAATGTTTAATAATGCATTGAGGGAATATTTGTGGGTCCTGATAATGCCAAATGTTACCAGTAAAAAGTGGCCTACATTATTTTAAATATATCTAGTCAGTGACTAGACTTAAATAAATCTGTTTCAGAGTCAGAATCATGAATATTTTTATTCTGTTGTCACCATTGTCCTGTATATTGGGTTACCAGCATTAAGTCCAAGCTTATTTATTTCCACCCCCAATGTAATACCAAATTTAGCATTTTAATCAACAATACATTTTTATTAACCTTTTACTAGGTCTTGGAATATCGCAATAATAATTTATTTGAAACTATATGACAATATTTTATTTGAATATATTTAAATATATTATTTTATTTTAAATCTGCATATTACTTGACCTAAGCATTACTGAATGATTTATAACCTTTGTTTATTTCTGTATACCCTTTCTTCACAGATATGGTATGAAGTGCTCTGTGTGTCTGTTAGAACTGTCAGAGCCCACTTCTCTTCCTTGTGAGCATGTGTTTTGCTTGTCCTGTCTGAAGAGATCCACGGAGATAGGAGGAGCCGAGTCCTGTCCCATCTGCAGAGCACCTCTGTCAAACAACTTCCGGCCTATTGTCTCCACAACCATAGAGTGAGTTTAATTCCTTGTTCTTGGAAACCGCTGACTTATATAGACTGTAAAGTCTGATTTTTTTTGTCTGTTACAGCTTAGCCCTGAAGCAGCATAAAGAGATAAGAAAATGCTGTAACGCATTTTTCCTGGAGGTGGTTTCTCGCTTCTGTCTGACTGAAAAACAAGACCCCCCAGAGGACCTGGTGGAACTGCTTTTTTCTCTCCTCATCTCGGCACAAGGTGGGTGAATTTCCATGTGGAATTTTCCATCTCAAAATAACATTTCTGTATTTACTTTTACTTTTTAGTGCAATTACAATAAATAAGGGCTAGAGCCTTCAAGCTTCAAAAAGGATGTAAATTTAGCATTCAGATATAATAAAAGGGGTCCATGCAATGTTCTGTATTCCAAGTCTTCTGAAATCATACGATAGCTTTGTGTGAAAAACAGACCGAAATTTAAGTCATAATAATCCCCCCCCCAATATGCTAATAACTCAAGAACTGCTATGAATGAATGATTGAGTTTTTGGAAACAGGTCAACCAATTCAGTGCAAAGATCTAGAAAGAATGATTTTCTCTATAATATGCTTTATAATATGATATCTTTATAATGTTTACGTTTACATGTCTATGAACATTACAGGAGATGTTTACAAGACCAGAGAGCTCACCCCATTTTTGGAATGTGTTGACCAGAGTCCCGTGGTGCGCTCTGTGCTGCCTAAACTCCTTCTGCAATACAGGTGTTGTAATATTGACCCAAACACACATACAGTACATACACTTTAACACACCAGGCATATGTGAAATTTTTTATTTTTTTTTTGCTCATTCTTATAAAGTTTGAAATAAGATAATCTGTTCAGTTTCAAACAGGTGAAGAAGCATATTCAAAGGTACTTAGAAGACCTGGAGAGCAACCTTCTGGACCAGGAGGACAGAACTGAACTCTACCGACTCTTTGTTAACTGTTTCCAGGTGTGTCATAATCTCACCCTTTTGTACTCAATAATGGCAAGTGTCACTTTTTGCTCGAGTACTAAACTTTGGCACTTAATCTGTTGTGTGCCATGGACAAGAATGATTCATCAAATGTGATCATACTTGCAGTATATTACACTTACAATTTTTGTCTGGTGGACAACCCATGGACCATATGTAAAGACTATATTGTTTTGGGCCAGTAAGCAACCACCTAGCAATGCCCTAGTAAACCATCTAGAGTACTTTAGCAAATGCATAGAAATGCACTTAATACATTTGTCATTTTTTATAGGTATAATTACCAACAACTGTATTCCGCTTTCAGTCACATGAATTATTATTTAAAAATGTGCATGCTTGTCTCTAAAAGCAGATGTATGTTTCAGGATTCCCTGTTTTGCTCTGGATTAAATGGAGATCATAAACATCTGAAGGAGAACTCAAGCTTTCTAAGCCGACTGGCTCGTAAACAGACACCTTCCAGACAGAATGACCCAGCTGAGTTTCTGCTGTCTATGGCTCACCTCAGAATGTGTCTGGACTCTGCTGCCCGTATCCTGTCTAGAGCTATTGGCCAAAAAAATGGTAAGAGGGTCTTCTGGTCTGACCAATTCATTGCAATGCTTAAATGAATAACAGTAGATAACATTTGCAAAACTCTGAAATATTTCCATATGTTTGGTGTCTTTCAGATAATTTGGAGGAAGTGGAGCTAAAGCTTTTGGAGCAGGTGGAGGCTGTGTGTAAATACTGTGAAAATGACTGGTACAGAGTTTACCTTTTTCGAGCACTCAACAGGCAGGCTGGCATGGACCGTCTGCAAGCACTGATCAACAGCACTGATTATGAATGGATATTTCCTGCTGAGATACTACGCCTTCATGTATGTCCACTCAAAATGATGTTTCTTTTAGGGTGTTTACAGTATATATAGTATACTATATACAGTAAAATTAAGTTTGGAAAAATTGTAGCTGCTCTATTATCATTGTTATTTTCTCTTTTACAGAGGTTGATTCCTGCAGAGGTGGATCGTTTTTTGTGTTGTGGTCAGCCTTACCTCATTCTTAGAGATGGAGTGGGAGAAGCACTGCAGGAAGGTGCCGCAAATGGACTCAAAGATGCTCTAAGGGTCAGTGTCTATTAACAATACACACAAAAACATTTTTGTGTGAGCAAACCACTTACAAAATAAGACATTTTTATGTTATATCTAATTAATAATATGATTGAGAGTGCCGAGTTGTGTGTTTATGCACTGTATAATGTTACATAACTGTTCAAAAGTTTGGGGTCAGTAAGATTTTTTTTATGTTTTTGAAAGAAGTCTCTAATGCTCACCAAGGCTGCATGTATTTGAACAGAAATACAGTAATACTGTGAAACATTACTACCGTTTAAAACAAGTGTTTTCTATTTTATTATATTTTAAAATGTTATTTATTCCGTTACTCCAGTCATCAGTGTCACATGATCCTTCAGAAATCATTCTAATATTCTGTTATGATACTCAAGTAACATTTCTTATTATTAATAATGTTGAAAACAGTTGTGCTGCTTAATATTGTTACGGAAATTGTGATGCCTTTTTTAGGATACTTTGATGAATAGAAAGTTCAGAAGAACATCATTTATTTGAAATAAAATGTCTTAGAATGTCAGTAAATAACATTTGACTGTCACATTTGATCAATTTAATGCATCCTTGCTGAATGAAAGTATCAATTTCTTAAAAAAAAAAAAATCTTTCTGATCCCAAAGTTCTGAATGGTGTTGTATAATGAATGTCCCTGGAGCTTGGGTGTTAACAGTTTTATAATTTTTTTTTTCAGGCAGTGGGTTGTTCTGGCCCAGTGAAAAACGTCCTGCTGACTCTAGCTGTGTTCAGGCAGGTCACTTGTCGCTTCATGTCACCTGAAAGAGCTATATATCCTCAAGCACATGTAAGTATACGTTAGGTTTTATGATTTTATTAATCCATATATCAATTAAAATACATATAGGACTACATTTGAAATGACAACAGTTTCACATAGTTATCAACATTTAAACATGTTTTTTAATTTATCTAGCATGTAATAGTAACATGCTTGAGCATAAATGCTTTTATGAGATTCAGAAAAAAATATGCAAAACACTCCTGGCAGTCTAAATTTTCCTCTCTGTGAACAGGAGTTCAGCTTCTTGGAGGATGTTATTAGAGATAACTTCTCAGGACATGCC
Source organism: Anabarilius grahami (assembly GCA_003731715.1). NCBI lineage: Eukaryota > Metazoa > Chordata > Actinopteri > Cypriniformes > Xenocyprididae > Anabarilius > Anabarilius grahami. The sequence goes on along the minus strand of RJVU01067793.1, from coordinate 9,108,829 downwards.
AGAGAGCTTTGCACCACTCTCTTATCCAATCAGATTGGAGGTCCAGGATCTAACCTGAGTCTCAGTGCAGGTGTACCTGCTCAGCGTCGTCTTATACTGGAGCTCCTAGTGCATGCGAGCGCAGTGTTTTACAGTGGAAACAGACTGCTCAATCCCCTCTTCAACATCTCCTCTCAACCTCTAAAAATGACAGTAAGGACCACTCCTTATTGAATAATGCATATTTTGTTTTTTAAATTGATCAGGATGATGATTAAAATAGCCATGCTTCTCTATTCATCCTCAGGAAGCCTTCCTACCCACAATGCCTGACGACCATACCAGTGAGGCCCAGCAGTGGCTCAACAAGGAAAGACTGCAGATGTACAGTGAGTGTGACTTAATAATAATAATAATACTTCTATAATAATAATAATAATAATGCCACCTAACTAAAATAATTTGTTTTTCATCCCTACCTTATAGTTTGTTCTAATGGACATCCAAGCTTTGTGGCAGGGGTGAGAAGTATATTTTTGTTCATTTTCATTTGAATGAATTGATAATGTGGTCTGGGAAATGATTATGATTGTTTTGCTGTTGTTGTATTTCTCTCCACTTGTTTAGTGTGGTAAACCAGTGGCTACTTCACGTTGTGACACTTGTGGAGTGCCTATAGGAGGCCTGAACCATAACCCAGTGGAAGGTTTTACACCAGTCAATAGAGTCAAAGACCTGACACAACCTGGACATATACTGGGACGAGCTGAAAACCGGTCTGAAGCCCCAAACAGAACTCTCACTCTAGCACAGTCTTGTGTCCTCCGTCTATGTCTTCACCTGGCGATGTTACAAGGGGCTATTCATCAACAACAGGTAAAAAGGAAGGAATCCTAAAGGCAATGTGTGTGTAAAAGTTGACATTAGACTTGGTTTTGCATGCTAAAGCCATGTGTCCACCAAAGCATTTTTTAGCCAGCTGAAAAAGCTAGGTGCTCTGCTGAAAACACCTAGCTGTGAGCGCTTGAGAGCGCTTTGTTCTGATATTATGCTTGTTGTTGTCATCTGTTGACATTGTACAAGCAGAATGTGGAGGTTGGTCGGTGTTGTATTTGTCCCGCACCCTTCTCCACTGTGATTAGACGACTGGGTACAAAGTGACAGTGATAAGCACTGTGTTTTACCCAAAATTTAACATTCTTCAACTTTCGGCAACTGGTAAAAAATGCAGAGCACTCAGCGTTTCAGTGTGAAATACACGCTCAGGGCCTCGTTATGCATTATCCGTTTTAAAAACGCTGCACTCCTATTGAAAACAATTGGAAAAATACGCTAGCCTCAGAAAAAAAGCTTTGGTTGACACACGGCCTAACTCCCTTTGTTTTTTAAACTCTTATCTAAATAATGCCAACTACTTAAAGTCAGTTAGTGGGCCACTAGCGTTATCAAATGAAAGAACTGTTTTCTAAAGGCCTTGGTTCTTCACAGGGCATCAGAAATATGATCAAACCACCTGTTAATGATGTTGGTGAATTCCTTTGGAAACATCTTGAGAAGGACATGGAGGTTCTTGGGAAGACTTTGAATCTTAACATGGACGACACTGCCATTATAATTCATCTGATCTTGAGCAGGTCTCTACAGGCCACCTCAGGTATCCATATTAATCTTGACTAAAGTTAAACCTGTGTTGCATGCATTTTACTTACAACTGTAACAAAGAACAGCATAACCTGGATGGTAGTTACCTGGTTTGAACAAAATTCTGTATTATTTTTTTATATACACTGTATATATACTATTATAGTATTTCTTAATATATATATATATATTTTTTAATTTTGGTTGAAGTTTTTGTAATTTTGTCAAATGCTTTTGTCATTTTTAGTTTAGGTCCTTTTTTAATATTTATGTATAGCTTTATTTATTTTAAGTTTTAGGTTTAGTAATTTTAGTATTTCAAATTAAACTTTATTTCAGTTGGTTGCCACAGCAACATTTCTAATTTTTTTGTAAGTTTTATATCTAATATTTATATTTGATTTCAGTTTTACTTCAATTACAAAAAACTTTTTTTAAATACTTTTAGTTTTAATTAATAGTAACAACACTGGAAAAAATTGTGCATTCAGAGAACCTTTTTTTTTAAATATTTTTTTCCCTCTTCATCAGGTGCTGGTGTAAATCTGTCTTCACGCAAGTCCAGAGAGCAGTGGGAGAGTACAGTGTGTAAAACAGTCATCGATCCTGTTTTACAGGTCAGTCTTGATACTGCTAAATTAAAAAGGGAATACATTAAACCATGAATCTTTGAAAAACACGGATTAACTCCTAAAAAATTGAGGGAGTATAAATATTTAGTCATATAATATACTTGCTTTGGTCAACCTTTGTCTCTGTTTTCAGGATATGAACAGGATGTTGGGCGATGCACAGGACCTGATTGCAGCTGATAACCGACTTTCTAACAGCCCCCTGACGAAGATGCTGAGGGGAGACCCTCAAAAAATCCTTAATCTCCCCACTAACTGCCCCACTCACTACTCTGCCTTCTGGAGCCCCTCACCTGTCCTAACGGTGGAAAGCTTATCGCAGCAAATACACCAGAGTCAAGCAGTCCTGCTTACATTTTTTGTTAATAAGGTTCGTTAGCCGAAGACATATAATTATCCAGGTCCTTGCGTTACATTATGGAAGTTGCATGTTCCCCAAATGTATATCCACACTTGTGTGTTTGTGTTTATCAGGTGCACTGCATACGACAGCTGATCCATTTGCCGGCTCTTGCTGCCCTGTTGTCTGATCTAATGAAAGTGCTTCCTTCAGGCTCTGAGACCGAAACCCACACCATCGCTTCACTGCTGCACAGTATTCCTTCTGGTCTGTCATGAATAAACTCACTGGTGGAGATAGCTAGTTGATTGATTTATGAAGCTTTTGTGTATATGTAACATTACTGTACTGTAATTTGTGTCACTGAATATAGGCCACCAGAAGAAATTATTGTCGGAAAGAGTAGAGATCTTCATGAAGGTGTGGAACCAACTCAGAACGGAAATATCCAATAACAGTAAGCTGTTAGAGGTTTACATTTTTAATTTATGAGATGCTTCTTTATCCAAAGCAACTTGCAGTGCATCCAGCATTTATCTTTATATGTATTTCCTGTGAATCAAACCTATGATTATTATACTAGCTGTTATAAATGGACAATATTATATCAAATAAAAAAATGGACAAAGTTAAATTCTATACTATTTTTTCTAGATAAATAATAAAAAAAATACTTAAAATTTACAAATGCTTAAAACAGTTAAATGCTACAAGTGAATTTAAACATCATTATAACAGCACAATGTTATAATGTACAGAGTGAAAAATTAGTTGTATTATTATTTAATCTTCAGTGGGTTTGGATCGTGCACTTTGTGAAAAAGACCTAACTAAGGAAAGCTCCGGGCAGTTTCTCTCCCTGAGTCGTCGGGGACCAGGCTCATGTCTCCACGCAGTCATAGATCTTCTGTCTGAGACCCACAACAGTCTTGTGCGAGAAGCCAGAAAAATCTGTCACCAGGAAGACAGGTGTGTATTTTGAGAATGAGTGTACACTACTATTCAAATTTAGTTGGTAAGATTTTTTAATGTTTTTGAGAAGTCTCTTGCTCAGCAAGGCTGCATTTATTTGATATATATATATATATATTTATATTTATTTATTTATATATAGTAACATTGTAAAAGAAAACACATTCTAACCCGTACTTGTTGTGACCATTTTAATTGAAGAGTCCAGTCCTTCGAAGGTGTGTAGGCTAGAGTCCTCCTCAGCATTAGATGCTAGAATGACATGGTCTAGTAAGTTATGTCACACATGTTCCCTCCCTTGAGACGGCCTTCAGCAGTGCTTAATGATGTGGCAGCCGAGATAAGGAGCCTTAGGATGCAGCCTTCCGTTTGAGAAGCACCCTAAGTGTGTTTCATCGCCTTATTGATGCATGCCAATTCATTGCATTTTATCTTACAGTGACTATAAAGTTCCATTGGTGGCGCTGTCCGAGAGCCAACTTGCCCTGTGTCACCCGGAGCGGGAGTTGCTCCCTCTGGTGTTAGCTAACTGCCATTACACACTTGAGAAGGGTCAGCAGACAGTGAGCTCCTTGGATCATCAGGCTATTGAGAGAGAACTCAGTAGACGATTTTTTGCAAGCAAGCCACGCATTCAAACAGTGAGTCCACTCATTTTAAACCTAATTATCCTACTGGTGTTCAATATATGACCAGATTCATTGATTACTAAACACTGAGAATTCATAATTAAAAATTTAATGCAGGACACTGATAAATATCTGAGAAGACGCCATCAGAATTTTATAGAAGTCCTCAATGAGGTCAGAGCCAAAATACCTCAGGTAATTTTCTTCAGTCTCTTTGCACTTCATTCATTTGATCAAAAACAGTAGGCCTCAGCAGAGTAAATGACTATGTTAATGGTGACATACTGTAGAAATATATAATATAATTATTTATTAATATATTTTTATTTAATTGAAAGTCCACTTGAATATTTCTTTAACTGAAAGCACTTTTTCTTCTTAAGGGAGCCTAATTTTTCCCATTTGTTTGACAGGAACCACTAAAGGGCTCTCTGCTCAGCTCCATGAGATCAATGTTGCGTTCATTCACTGATGTGTGTGATGCAGTGTGCACCGTGGAGATTGGACTTCGTTTCCTAGGCAAAACTGGAGGAGATCCACAGGCCCTGCTGCTGTCATATCTCACAGACTCTTTGAAAATGCACCAGCAGATCTCAAGCAACATAGCTGAGGTGAGGCGTGTATTTAAAGTAGTGACTTAAAGCAAATTTAATCAAGCAGGTATTTGCCACTACTATCAGTGCGTATCACCTATGTGATTCTGTAAATCGAATCCACCCTCTTGGTTTCAGGCTTTAAAAGAGAACCGGCTTAATCAGTGCACAGCCACCTGGCAGCTCCTTACCTGCTGGAAGAGTGAACAGATGAGGAGGAAAGGACAGGTAATTTGACATTCAGCCTAGCTGTGATGTAAAACATACAAGAAGGACACATAGTACTGTATATCATTAAGACTCATAGCTATCACATAGTCTTTTTACATCTGAAATATGAAGTAATTATATTCATAGCATTTGTTTTCTTCTGATCTCCCTACTTAAGTTTACACTGAGCCAATAGGAAGCATGCTTTAACACAGGTTTTGATCTCAGTATAGCCCTCAAAATAATTTCTTTAGTATAAACGGAATGTCTATTTACACCAAGTGCAAATAGTCTGCCTTGTTATACCCACCATTAATCTGATTGAGCCAGGCAAAATTACAAAAGAAATCTCACTGACGACAGAATCAGTGGCATGGAGAAAAATGTGGGTGGTGTTAACTTTTGACACGACCGACCCAAATTCGAATCAGCACAGAGTAGCATTTATTTTAAATGAAAATTACGAAAATATTCAAACAGTGGAAATAAAGTGCCTATAACGGGCATTTGTTAGTGGGAATGAAGTGTTTAAGGGGTGATGTCAAGTACTGTATAAGTAATGTCCCAATAAAGCAGCATCCATTTATCATTATGATAAATATAATAATATACGCTGAATGTGTTATTGTTGCATACTGTTTTATAAAATACTACAATACACTGAGGTGCAAATAGTATATGCCACTGTTTGCTGTTTCTTTTTAAGTATAAACAGACTCTAACTACGATTTACACTTAGTGCAATAGCCACTGCCTTAGTATAAAATACACTACTAAGTTTGGACTACAATTTTTTTTTAAAGAAATTAATAGTTTTATTTAGCAAGGATGCTTTAAATTGATCAAAAGTGACAGTAAAGGCATTTATAATGTTACAAAATTTATTTTCCAAATAAATGCTGTTCTTTCTAACTTTATCTAAGAATCCTGACAAAAATGCATCACTTTCTCCACAAAAAATGTTAAGCTGCACAACCGATAATAATAATTTCTTGAGCACCAAATTAGCTTATTAGAACGATTTCTGAAGGACCGTGTGACACTGAAGACTGGAGTAATGACTGCTGTAAATTCAGCTTTGTCATCACCAGAGTAAATTAAATTTTCAAATATATTAAAACAGAAAACAGTTATTTTAAATTGTAATAATATTTAGCATAAGGTCAGCATAAGAGACTTCTTTTATTAAAAAAAATATAAATCTTACTAACCTCAAACTTTTGAATGGTAGTATATGCATGAATAATTTCTGTTAAAATAAATGTTTTCACAGTGCATACCCTGTACAGGCATCTAATCCCAACCCCCCTCCCCCCTTCTGCTTATCTATTTAGCCTGTCACTAAACGGACTCCATTATTAGTAACCTCTGTTGACCTCCTCTGATTGACCCTAAACAACAGAGAGAGTGGACAAACGAGGGTTGTAAATCCAAGGGAAAGTGTTGGTCAGAGTGTGCCAAGCTTTAATAAGAGAGCGTGCGCCACAAACAACAGTTCAAAGACTTTTAACCCAGGCTCTTCTGAATAGCTGGAAAATAATGCTTAAAGATGACATTATGGCATTTTTTTCATGCTTCATTCCAGAACAAATTAATGATGTTTTCATTTTAATTGGTCAGGTGTAAAATGGTTTTTCTAATTTACTTTAAATATTTTACAATTTTACAGGATCCATTCCAGCAATTGTCCAAAGAATTCAGAGATAAACTGGATTCAGAGGAAAGAAAGCAAGTAAAGGTTTTCCTTGGGCTCACAGATATTGACACTTTCTCTTTGGAGTTACATGAGATCCTTCAGCTCAAGACCAACAGCACTGTGGAAGACGGCTTCGCTCCACACTGGGAGTAAGAACTGATCTTATTTTTTATATTTCTATTTTTATTTACCCTGAAATTTAGCCATCTGGATGGCAGCCTTCTGGGCTCACCATTTGTGAGAGTGGAGTTTGATGAGGCAAACTGGCCACAAAAGGCAAAATGGCCACAAAAATGGCCTGACCACTTTTCACATAATGCTTGGTATTTGATTAGCAGTCTTTTTAAATGTAAATCTTATGACACTGAAGAGGTTTATTTCACAATAATAATTTGCAATAGCACTAATTTATCCCACATATTTGGGTTAGTTACCAAATAAATGAATAAATGGACATATTTATTTGAAAACTTGTTTTGTTATAAGAAATCGTGAGTTATACAATAAACATTATACAAAAATATACTGCAAAATGCCAATCACGTATTTTGAAAATCTGAATAGGAATTAATTTTATGACACTGAAACATATAACGTTTGATATCTGGCTTGTGATTGAAAACATCAATCCAATTCCAAATGGCTTTGTTCGGGGCAATTATTCTCAAAATAAAAAATCAGGAAATGTTCTGGCATGCAAAGCAAATACACTTAAAAAGATCAGAGCATTTAGTACCCACAACAAAAAGAGACATACGGGTCTTTTAAGTTTTACCCAGAATGGGCACTTTCAATCACAACAATGCAGACCTCCCAGACCTAGTCATTCCCTGGAGACCTGTGGGCTTTTAGACCCAAGAGAGGCACACTTTGACCCCTCCAGGCTCCCATCTGTCAGTATGCCCTGTTCTGGTCACCTACTGAGCAGGCAGCTGGTCGGAAAGAAAAGGAATGCGTGTGCTGAGAACAATAGAATCCAAAGCTAACTGTTGATCCTAAACCACACCACTGAACACCCTTCCTCCTTTCTCTTTCTGTGTTCCACCACATAGCATCAGGTCCACCATGGAACTTCATTTGGAGGAGAAGAACATCATTTCTTTTCCTGGTCTAGATAGTCTTCCAGAGGACATTACCTTGGCTAAAGCAGCAGACATCTGGAGGCTTGCAGTGGAGTTCAAACATTGAAATGTTCTTCTGAATCAACTGAACCAAAATGAATAATATGTAAAAAGATCTGGACTACTTTTGTTGATTCTGTAGTCAGATGTTGGTGCCTTTGTCATTTCTGTTGTATAGGATTCATTCCAACATCCTAATTATTTCTTGGCTTGGCTTTTTATTGTTTATTAAATTGATTAAAATAATCTCTGTTTACTCTTTTAGGACTTTGGGTTGCACTTTATTTTACAGTATGTTTCCTTGAGTGTACTCTTCTGAGAAAATACTGGGTAATATAAGGTATTAAGGTTAGGTTTAGGGGTAGGTTCAGGGTTATTATCTAATTATTACCTAAGTTATTGTAATTAGCTACTGTAATAAGTACATTGAATGTACATGGGGAACAGGACTGTAAAATAAAGTGCTCCAGACTTTGAATATGTCATATTGTTAAGCACTTTATTGTTTAGAGATTTGTTTAGACTTGGATTCAGAGACCAAGAATTAATTGATCAATAATGTACTGTTGTAACACTTTCATTTATTTTGCTACTTTTGCTATTAATCAGGACCAAATAAAGTTGTATTACTGATCTACAGTGCATTTACATTGTGACAAATTTGTGTACAAGAGATACAAAAACTTGCCCAATTACTACCCCAGCCGTGAGGAGTAGAAAAATGTAAAATATATTTATAAAATACGTTCAATAAATAAATACATTTTGCCATGTTTAATAGTTATACTTATTAGCATAATTAGTATGTCACATGTAAAACTCCCTTAGAAGAAGTCAGTAAATTATTTATCTCAGTAGCTCAAATTGACACCACATCTGCCGCCTGTGCAGCGCGCCTACCAACCTTGCCTTTTCTTCACGCCTCTTTCAGCCATCATGTCTGAAAGACAAATCTAAACAGCCAATCAGAACATCGGAACGCTCGGAGCTCCACCAATGAAACCTCTCAATGGGCGGAGCTCCTGTATGTTTTCTCGTTGCCAATGAGAAGATGTTGCGCTGTGGAGTTGGAGACAGATGAGAAATCACTGTCAGACGCTCCAAACGGGAATAACGACGCTCTTATTTGAATAAAGACAGTTTCTTCATCTGATGTGCACGATTTAGAGAAGGTAAGCAATGGATTGACAGTTTAATCCTACTGTATTCGTCGTGTTTATCATGTGAAGCCAGCAAGAAGTGGTGCAAGAAAGACACTTTCGCCATAGCTGAACCAAGTCAATGCAATCCTGTGGTAGTACACAGTAACTATTCAATGAAACATCTTCGTTTATATATTTGCATGTTTCACAGAGGCTGTGTATTGTATATTGACCTTCATCAGGTTTGAGCTGATACCGGAGGAGGCCTTTGGTTTTAAATGTCCTTGTTTTTGTGTGTTTAAACTGTAGACGATCTTGATAGAAAGTCCTAGACTGTCATATTGACGTTTATTTACCATTTAGGTAAGCCAAACAGTGTTTAGAAATGTATTAATATATGATGGACAGTGTTGATGCTTTGAATCTGTTACCATAGAGACAGAGCTGCGCATGACTCCAGCATCTTCTACAGTATTAGTGTTGACATGAAATACTATTAATTAGTGTATTCCACCTGCTTCTGATCTATAGGATCATGGAAAACCTGGAATTATAAGGGAAACTGAACATTAAGTTTTCCAGGGAGATCTAAAATTGATGGAAATGCTTATAGTCAATAAAGATGTTTCAAGTTATGCTCAAATATATTAAATCAGTGTAAGTACAATGTATATAAAATAATGATAGTAGTGATCACATTGCAAATTCATTAGTCAGAAATTGTGGGAATCCTAACAGTATCAAGCACCATTTTTATTTTTATGACTGAATCCTCTTCTGTGCTCATCAGTTTAAGATGCATACAACTCGCAGTCCATCCGCGTCCATCCAGACTGGAGGAGCTGGAGACGTAATGGACCTCAGCCTGACCGGCTCTCAGCTCGCAATGGGCCGTAGACCCAGCAGTGCTTCACCTGGAAAACACTTCTCTCGATCCATATCCGTGTCTGTGGCCAGTGACGGCCGAGGGAAGCGAAACACTTTGGTGAGTCTGTTTGGCTACAAGACTGTGTAATGATTAATATATATATAGTAGTGGGTGTCCCTTGTATAAAGGGAATTAAATAAACAGTGATTGTCGTAATATAAAAGCACAATATTAGAAGTATGACTCCTGCAATACATCAGAATCAGAATCAGAAAGAGCTTTATTGCCAGGTATGTTGTTTACACAAAATACATTTCAAGTCACCTAAAAAGCCATGATAACTTTGTCTGTCAGAACAGACAGAAAGTAATTAAATATTACTGTGCAGTTTGGACCTCAATAACCTCTAATATTATAACCAAATGGCATGGTGTAAACCTGCTCCTTTAAAGTGAGTGATGCTCCATTTGAAACCTGTTCTTAGTCTGCAGTAGGCCTAGTATTATAAGTGTTTTGCAATCCTTGTTGTTGGCAGACTGATGCTGGATTGGGAAGCTCACGAGCAATTAAGAACCTGCGTCGGTCCAACAGCACCACACAGGTGAACCAGCAGGCCAACACAAGCCTCAGGTACAGAACCATCTGTCATTCCTTTGCATGCCATTTGACTCTTCTGGTGCTGCTGAGTTTTTTATTTTTATTTTGCTTAATAAAATTAAGCCTGTTTTTAGGATCTTTATGTTCAGGGTTGTTTTTGACATTATATTCATAACAATTAAACATTTTCTTTTCAATTCTCATTACCGTAGTGAAAAAAAAATTGCACACAAATTATATTGTATTGTATTATAAAACTTTGCTGTCCCCCTTAGGGGCAAATTGTTCTGCAGCATGCTAGATTTCTTACACCACATACAAGACAGACAAATACACAACATTAATAGCACATTAGGAAAAACAAAATTCAAAAACTACCTCTATTGCACAAAATAATACGTATATATGAATTTGTATAGTATTTATACATCACAGTATGTTGTAATTTCTAGTTTATCCTTTGTCACATTACAAAATGCAGTGTTTGTTTACTATAATACTGTTTAAAAATACTACATTGATAAGAATCTAATGGAAAAAACAAATAAAAATATATTTTTTTAATATTTAAATC
>RJVU01067793.1:9081948-9097790 GCA_003731715.1 Anabarilius grahami | reverse complement strand
AATTTGAATAATTATATTATTATTAATATATAATAATGTAATATTATTATTAATGTACTCATTTTTTATAACAGATTTATACAGTTATAACAATTTTAAACTTTTTTATACAGTTATAACACTTTTTTTGCATTACGATAATAAGAATTTGAGAGGAAAATCTGCTTAATTATAATTTAATTACTGTCTCAATGCAAATAAATAAATAAATAGATAAATTCTTGGTCCTAAAAGGACCTAAAAATGGTCTTTAAGAAACTTTTGATTTTGGGATGAAATATGAAAATGTTTTGTGAGATTCACCCATCAACATGCCAGCTGTCCTATTCAGACCTTGAGAATGGATATTCCCCAGAGGACCTGAGTGAGAGGTTAGCTGACAACTTATTCAACATGTATGATTTTTTTTAAAGCAATGATGGCGTGTTTGTGCACGTACATGTCTAGTGCACATGCCTGCATGCACTCACTTCACCCAAGCTTCACCTCCTAGATGTGGAGGTTGGGGGTTTATACCCTTAAAGCAGCAACAGCTGGGGGTTGAGTGAATTTGGTTTTCCCCAGACAATAGCTATTGTGGCCTGGTGGCTGCAGCACTAGACAAGCAAGAGGGGGCTGGGTTCAGCTTTGTCAAGAGGAGAGCCAGGGTCTCCGGTTTCGCTCAAATGAGGAGGCAGTGAAAGGAGAAGTGTGCATGCTGAAATTCTTTTGTCCGGCAGCTGCCAGTCCTGCCCTCCCCTCCCACTGCATCCTGGGATGCCACAGAGGGGTTTAAATGAAGGAACGACCGAATACCCCTTCCCCCTTCCTTCTGGTGTTTAATAACTGTCATTCTGTGACCTCTCTTCCCTCTGAATCACTTAAAAAGAGGAAAAGTGGAGGAATGTAGTCCCTTGAATTGCTTTTCATTGGACCAGCTGACGCTAGGCACCCCTTACACCCCCAAAACACTCACATAAGCATACTGAAGTTGCTAGCACAGATGCCGGTGGGTCAGACATAGGGGTGAACATCATGTTAAACATTTGATGTGATTTAAATGTTAAGGGATGCGATTGCCATATGCTTATGGACTTCTGCCTCTTTAAAATCAGCCTCTGCTGTAGCATTCCTCTGCTGGGAGCCCAGTGCAGCTGTTGTCACCTCTGAAAAAGGAACTTTTTTTTTTTTTATATATGCTCATCTGATATGTTTAGCCTAAATAGTCTGGTTGGTTTTACTGGAGATGAATCTCAGGTCATGCACTAGATTTGCATCTATTTTTGTTCTAAAGAAGGGAAATTCAGGCTTTTTATGCTTAATATTTATAAGAGGCGTTTGAACAAAATCTATACAACAGCTATTAATTTATAGCATGTACCAATTGCACTATGGACACTTTTTTGTAAAAAGTTTTAAACCATGTAGACTACTGTTCAAAAGTTTGGGGTTTGTATGAATTAAAATAAAACTTTTATTCAGCAAGGACACATTAAAAGGATAGTTCACCAAAAAAGTCCAAAAAAGTGCATCTATCCATCATAAAAGTAATCCATACGGCTCCAGGGGGTTAAAGGGATAGTTCACCCAAAAATGAAAATTTGATGTTTATCTGCTTACCCCCAGCGCATTCAAGATGTAGGTGACTTTGTTTCTTCAGTCGAACACAAATGATGAATTTTAACTGCAACCGTTGCCGTCTGTCAGTTTTATAATGGCAGTGGACGGGAACTCGAACAATAAGAGTCTAAAACACTTCCATAGACAAATCTAAATTAAACCCTGCGGCTCGTGACAACACATTGATGTCCTAAGACACGAAACGATCGGTTTGTGCGAGAAACCGAACAGTATTTATATAATTTTTACCTCTAAAACACCACTATGTCCAACTGCATTCAGCACTCGTTTAGTGAGGTCTGATCGCGCTCTGACAATGACAGTGATGTCTAGCGCATATACTTCAATGAGTGCTAGACATCACTGCCATTGTCAGAGCGCGATCAGACCTCACTAAACGAGTGCTGAATGCAGTTGGACATAGTGGAGTTTTAGAGGTAAAAATGATATAAATACTGTTCGGTTTCTCGCACAAACCGATCGTTTCGTGTCTTAGGACATCAATGTGTCGTCACGAGCCGCAGGGTTTAATTTGAATTTGTCTATGGAAGTGTTTTAGACTCTTATTGTTCGAGTTCCCATTCACTCTTATTATTTGACTGACAGACGGCAACGGTTGGAGTTAAAAATCATCATTTGTGTTCGACTGAAGAAACAAAGTCACCTACATCTTGGATGCGCTGGGGGTAAGCAGATAAACATAAAATTTTCATTTTTGGGTGAACTATCCCTTTAATAAAGACCTTCTGAAGTGAAGCAATGGGTTTTTGTAAGAAAAATATCCATATTTAAATCTTTATAACTAAAATAACTAGCTTCCGGCAGACGGCCTACGCAAGTCGACTTGCGGCAAAAGAGTAACCTCTGATGTAATGTAGGAGTAGCGTAAGCTTAGACGCCGCTCGCGGTTTAAACAAATAGGGCTGTGCAACAAACTCAAGTTCCTCTTCTCTTATATCGAAATCCTCCGATATTGTTTTGTATTGTTGTTGTTTATTGTATTATTTTATTTTGCTCCTCTGCGCTTCCACGTTCATCATTCATCATATATCATTCTTTTGGCGTAAGTCGATTTGCGTAGGCCGTCTGCCATTCAATACCATTATAAAACTTGGCAGAGCCAGGATATTTTATAATATAACTCTGATTGTGTTCTTTTGAAAATAGTCATATACACAGGATGGCTTGAGGGTGAGTAAATCATGGGATAATTTTCAATTTTGGGTGAACTATCCCTTTAAATTGATCAAAAGTGATGGTAAAGACATTTATAATGTTACAAACTATTCTTTCGAACATTATATTAATCAAAGGATCCTACAAAATGTATCATGGTTTTCAAAAAAATATTAAGCTGCTTTCAACATTCATAAAGAGAAGAAATATCATTTGAGGACCAGATCAGCATATTAGAATGACTTCTGAATGATCATGTGACACTGGAGTAATGGCAATCCCTGTAATAAATTGCATTTTAAAATATATTGCAATAGAAAACAGTTCTTTTAAATTCTAAGAAGAATATTTAACAATATTACTGTTTTTACTATACTTTTGATCAAATAAATGCAGCCTTGGAGACTTCTTTTGAAAACATTAACGGAAGTGTAGGTATTATTGGTCTAGTGTTGTATTTATATGTTCCTCATGTGTGTTTGGTGTGTAATACTCTGACCTTTCTTTCTTTCCTTCCTTCCTGTCTTTCTCTCTGCATTTGATTGCAGTGAAGGCCACACAGAAGACTTCCTGGCTCTGTTCAACAGCAGCTCTGATGGACGTAGAAAACTGGCCGGTCTCTCCAAGACGTCCAAAGACCGTACCACTTGGAACATCCTGGTACTGTCCAACTCATCCACTACTTTATTATGTCTCATGTCATTGTGATTGTCAGATCCTTCTGATTGTTATGCTATGAAAAGTAATTTAACAAAACCTGTGAACTCAAGAGGCCTTAAACAGTGGGAAGATTAAAAGTCATGTGGACTGTCTTGCTTTCAGGATGATCAGCCGAGAGTGTTCCCTGTGCCCAGCAGCTCTCACAGTACCTGCAGTATGGATTCTCCTACAGGACTGAAGAAGAGGGAAGCTGGCGTCTCTCTGGCTGCCAACTTCACTGCCAACAACAGGTGGGAGGCCATTTTCTCCTGCAGCTTAGACGCTGTGCTAATGGTTAGCTTTCAAACTCTCATGTTGCCATGACAACAGTGTCACTGACAACGGATTCACTTTACACCTTTTTTGTGCTTGTCAATAAAAGCGTGAGCATGCCCTAGGGAGAAGACTGATTGGAAAAATGTATTTGAATATTTAGGATGTCTGCGTGTTGACTTTCAGGAGCAATAAAGCAGCTGTGGGTAACTCGGTGACCACCATCCTCCACAACAACCACTCAGAGAAACCCCTCACTCCCAAGAGCTCCAATCAGAAACCCTCCTTCAAGTAGGTTCATTATGACCTTGAATGATTGCACAGCTCTTTGAAATAAGGCTCTATTTTGCTTGAGTATGCTGTTTCCAGGCTTACACATTTACAGTTTTCTCCCTCTCCTCTATTTTAACAGTAACATAATCAAAGCCACAGTAAATGATGATTCAACTCTGGATGTGAGTGGTTCTCTTACTAAGTCTCAGAAGAATTTCTCTTCTGCGTCATCAAGCTCCAACAACAACGCCTCCCGTAGCCCCCGAAGCCCAGGTCAGCCCCGCAGACGAGAGGTGACCGAGGAGGAGGCCGAAAGGTCAGCAGTGTTTTCCAGACATCATACGTTTCCACTTGAGTTGTTTTTATACATGATCATCTTCATACAAATGTTTGATTGGCCTTTTGAGACATTTCAGACTGTTCAAAATGGCTTTTGTACATGGTTAAACACATTTACAAACTTTTTTACAGGTATATTCAGCAAGTGAACCATGCTGCTATTCTCATCCAGCGTTGGTATCGTCGCCATGCCAACAAAAAGAGAGCCAATGAGAATACAATCAAACACCTCCTCACGTCCAAAAAGAAGGTAATGTATTTCACCCATGGAGGTCTATAATACCTTGAATTAAAGGGTTAGTTCACCCAAAAATGAAAATTCTGTCATTAATTACTCACCCTCATGTCGTTCCACACCCATGAGACCTTTGTTCATCTTCGGAACGCTAATTAAGATATTTTTCCTAACATCCGCTCAGTGAGGCCTGCATTGCCAGCAAGACAATTAACACTTTCAATGCCCAGAAAGCTACTAAAGATGCATTTAAAACAATCACTAGATATTGTTGAATAAAGTCATTGTTTAGTTTTTTTTTGCCACACAAAAAGTATTCTCGTCGCTTCATAACATTAAGGTTGAACCACTGTAGTCACATGAACTGTTTTAAAAGCATCTTTAGTAGCTTTCTGGGCATTGAAAGTGTTAATTGTCTTGCTGGCAATGGAGGCTTCACTGAGCGGATGTTAGGAAAAATATCTTAATTTGTGCTCCGAAGATGAACAAAGGTCTTACGGGTGTGGAACGACATGAGGGTGAGTAATTAATGACAGAATTTTCATTTTTGGGTGAACTAACCCTTTAATAATATAATATAATATAACCACTTCATTATTGTGAGTGATTTTGTGTATTTTCCCAAGGAGAGGGAGCAGAGAGCAGAGGAGGAAAAAACCATTGAGTTATTGAAGAAGAAAGAAGATGATCGAAAACGCATCAGGGAGGAGAAAGCTCGTCTGGCTCGGCTTACCGCCATACAGGTACTGTGTAGTTAGCACTGCTGTTGTAGTTTGTGTTGGCTAAGTCATTGTTTTCTGATGTATTGCATCATTTGTGCATCCGAAACAGGAGCTTCAGCAAAAAAGAGCCCAACGTGCTGCAGAGGTACAACAGATTGCAGAGGAGGAGGTAGAGTCACTAAGATGTGCTGAGAAAGTGGGCCGTAAAAAAATCACCAAGAGTTCACCCACTTCTCCCACTGACATCAAGGCTAAGAACACAGGTGTGCACTACTCTGGGTCTCCGATCAAACTCAATTTCTTGTACCTTTATTCTGTATTCTTTTATACTTTGCCGGTGGATCTCATGAAAATAAATATTGAGATCAGATATGTCACCCCATAAATCATTCTTATGTAGTCACAACATTTGCCATTTATTTTTCAGATTCTAATGTAAATGTGGTGCCTGATCTGGATGATGTGACGAATTTGAGGGCCACGTCACCCGTTGGTTCTGTGTGCAGAGGATCTCAGTGTTCTCAGGTAACCACTTACAACAAACTGGACATATTTCACCAGCTGTGAAGAAAAATGAAAACTTTTGCTCATCACATCGCTTCATGCCCTAAGGAGATCCTCCAGAGGTCTGTGAGCATGGAGGACCAGCGGCAGGGGGCACCATCGAGCAGGGCACAATCAAAAACCACTCTGAATGACCTGCTAGACACACTAAAGCTCTTAGAAGAGGAGCCAGAGAGACTGTCAGAGCCTAAGAGCTACAGGAAGGACAAGTATGCGTGGATTGACAAGGTGAATTGACACTTTCTTATCTTTAATTCTATAATATACACTACCATTCAGAAGTTTGAGGGGTGGTAAGGTTTATTTTGAATGTTTTTGAAAGGAATTTCTAAAGCTCACCAAGGCTGGATTTATTTGATCAAATATATTGTGAAATATTATACGTTTTTCTATTTTAATATGGAATTTATTCTTTTGACAGCAAAGCTGAATTTTCAGCATCATTACTCCAGGCTTCAGTGTCACATGATCCTTCAGAAATTATTCTGATATGATGATTTGCTGCTTAAAAACATTTATTATTTCTATTCTTATTAATGTTGAAAACATTTGTGCTTCTTAATAGTTTTGTAGATCATTTTTTTTAGGATTCTTTGATGAATAGAAAGTTCAAAAGTACAGCATTTATGTGAAATAGAAATCTTTAGTAAAATTATAAATGTTTTTACTGGCACTTTTGATCATTTTAATGCATCCTTGCTGAATAAAAATGTAATTTTCGTTAAAAAAATTTAATTCACTGCAAATTTCTTAACAGTAGTGTAAATTATCTTTTTTATGATTGGCTAACCCTTCACATACATTTTTTTCTTAGGATGGAGACTCCAACTCCCTGACGACTGATAACGTGGAACGGCACAGGCAGCTGAGTCAGACTCCAGCCCTTCCAGATGGGGGCGCTCTGCTTTCAGAAGCCAAACTGCAGAGCATTATGAGCTTCCTGGATGAGATGGAGAAGTCTGAGCAGGAGAGACCACGCTCGGTCACCTCTGGATCACATAGAGAGGTAAATGTTTAAACTGACTATATGGAGTTAACAGGGCTTGACATTAACACCTGCCAAATGAAGGTGGATTTCAGCAGTGGCATGTAACGCAGTCACTCCTACTAGCCACTTTGAAAGGTTTCATTTGATATATAATTTATTCATTTTTCAATTATAATCTTTTAAAAAGGCATCTGAAATAATAAACTAAGTGCAATGTAGTGTTGTCAAAAATATCGATACTGAGATATCCGAAACGCTTCCAATATTCATTTTCCGCAGAATAGATACACGATACCAGTTGCGCTTTCTCGCTCTCTCATCTCTCCGACAGAGAGTTGACACACAAACCTCCCTTCACTCGCTTAATTTGCTACGAATAAATATTGTTGGTGTTACAGGGTATGAATTTTGGCATGGGATTGTATGTATTGCGCATAGTTTTAGTTATTCCCCCAGATTTTGTGCTCGCACCCAAAGTCCGTGCACATAAAGCTGCCTCTCATTACCAAATTAAGTTCTTTTTCCCCGCTTATTGTGCTTAAACAGTCATATACACAGGAAAAAAATTTCAAAAAGCCGGTCTTGGCGAGTATTCACGTAAACGTAGTTATATTTTAAGTGAACATAAACCGTTGAGAAAGAAAATGCATGTGTAATATTGTAATGGATCTGTGTGTCAGGACTTAAAGTGACAGTAGACTAATATACCTGCTGCCAAATTATGAGATATAATTGGCAGTTATTCCCTATGGTGTTGGTCAAAATTGTGGCCAGTGAAAATGCCACAATGGCTGGTGAGCAAAAAAGTTAATCTCAAACCTGGGAAGTTAGTAAGTTTTACGTTGTATCAGCACTGAATTTTATATTAATGTATGCATGTGTGTAGGTGATGTTGTCAGAGGAAGATCTAGCAGTTGTGGAACAAGCCTCGGCCACAGCTGCTGAGGTCACCGGCTCTATGATGAGACTCAAACTGGAGCTGGATGAGAAAAAACGCACTGTCAATATGCTACAAACAGCGCTGGTAAAATTGCATATATTATCATCTGTATTTTTTTTAGAATAGTCTGCACAACCTCAGATGACATTTACGTATGTTTATGTGCAATATGCAAAAGAGATGATCTGTGAATAGTGCTGCCTGAGACTAATTTGTAAATGTGAATGTGTGTCTTTAGGCCCAGCAGAGGGAGCTGACGATCCGGCATGTGAAGGAGACTGAGAAAGAGCTCAATCATACGTTCCAGTTACAGAAACAGCAGTATGAAGCTACGATACAGAGACACCTGACATTTATAGACCAGGTATTAATCTCAAGCGTAGAGACACCAGACATTTAAAGACAAGACAATAGCCTTTATACAGCATCTGTTCAATCTGTTCAGCAACTTTCAGACAAGGCATGTCAAGCTATCATCAAATTTGTCTTCACAATCATTGTATTACAGTAATGAAAATCATCATTGAGAATAGTGGAAATTACAAAAACAAACAAACAACAACAAAAACCTAGAATAAATTATTTGGACGGATTACAGTAGAAGGGAGCTATTCATCAAAGAATCCTGAAAAAAAAAGTACCACAGTTTACTCAAAAAATATTAAGCAGCTGTTCCGTATTGATGATAATAAAAAAATTTTCTTAAAGGAACAGGAACACTCCACTTTTTTTTAAAATAGACTCATTTTCCAACTCCCCTTGAGTTAAACAGTTGACTTTTACCGTTTTCTAATCCATTCAGCCGATCTCCGGGTCTGGCAGTTCCACTTTTAGCATAGCTTAGCATAGTTCATTGAATCTGATGAGACCAATAGCATCTCGATCAAAAATGACCAAAGAGTTTCAATATTTTTCCTATTTAAAACTTGAAACTTCTGTAGTTACATTGTGTACTAAGACCGACGGATAATGAAAAGTTGCGATTTTCTAGGCTGATATGGCTAGGAACTATACTCTCATTCCGGCGTAATAATCAAGGAACTTTGCTGCCGTACCATGGGTGCAGCAGGCGCAATGATATTACGCACCGCCTGTGACCCCCTGTTTGCACATTGAGCGTGCCTTGCAACCATGGAGACATTTGTGAGAGGCGCTGCGTAATATCATTGCGCTTGATTATTCCTTGATTATTACGTCGGAATGAGAGTATAGTTCCTAGCCATATCGGCCTAGAAAATCGCAACTTTTCATTTTCCGTCGGTCTTAGTACACGATGTTACTACAGAAGAGTCAAGTTTTAAATAGGAAAAATATCAAAACTCTTTGGTCATTTTTGAGCGAGATGCTAACGGTCTTATCAGATTCAATTAACTATGCTAAGCTAAGCTAAAAGTGGTACCGCCAGACCCAGAGATCGGCTAAATGGATTCGAAAACGGTAAAACTCAACTGTTTAACTCTAGGGGAGTTGGAAAATGAGCCTATTTTCAAAAAAAGTGGAGTGTTCCTTTAAACAGCAAATCAGTATATTAATGATTTTTGAAGGATCATGTGACACTAAAGACTGGAGTAATGACATTCTAGTCTAACTGCTAGATGAGGTTGTGCTTGTATTAACGTGTCTCTCTCTCTCTCTGTCTCTCAGCTTATTGACGATAAAAAGGCCCTGAGTGAAAAGTGTGAGGAAGTAGTGGGAGAACTCAAGCAGGTTGACCAGAAATACACTAAGAAGATCGCTCAGATGCAGGAGCAACATGAGCTGGTGAGTTGAGTTTTAATGAGTGTCTTGAGATTTTGGTGCAGTGATCCTATCGTGGACCTGCTGCATAGGAGGTGCCTCAGGGTCTGAGCAGTTTTTGCATCAACTTTGGCCACAAGGGGGCGATCAACCTTTAAATGTCTGTTCAAGTGTATTGTAGATCTTATAGTGCCTCAGTTTCGAAACGTGTGCTGGTTTCTACATTTCTTATTTTCACTGTTTTGTGGTTTTCTCTGCTGCTGTCAGTAGCCCTATCACTGCAAACAATCTTGAGTATAATTATATTAACTTGTGCACACCATCAAATGCATGTTCGCTTGCTGTGTTGCTTTTGCCACTGCTAACTGTTTCTCTTTCTGCATTTGTTGTGCGTTTCTCTCTTTATCTGTCCTTCCGTCTGCCTGTAGGTGTGGCAAATTCTGGGTCCCATGTGTGAGGTAACTCTTTTTTTTCTTTCTAACCACTCATCATTCCATTCTGTCATTTTCATTCTTTTATTCTTCTCTCAATGCTGACAGACAGCTTCATTTTCCTTGGAGCCACTGACCTTGCATGCTTTTTTTTTTTAAACCAGCATTTCTTTTAAGGCAGCAAATATACAGTGTTTAGTTTTAGGCTTTCATTTTGCATAAAAGAAATGCTTAATTGGAGCTTTTCCATTGTCAAAACCCTCTGCAATATATGGGGGTTATGTACCGAATAAAGTTATGTACCAGATAAAGATTTAATGTCTTCTGTCTGGATTAATTCACTTCAGAATTCAGATTTCCTGATAATTTACTCACCCCCATGTCATCCAAGATGTTTATGTCTTTCTTTCTTCAGTGGAAAAGAAATTAAGGTTTTTGAGGAAAACACTCGAGGATTTTTCTCCATATAGTGGACTTCAATGGCTAACAACTGGTTGAAAGTCCAAACTGCAGATTCACTGCAGCTTCAAAGGGCTTTACATGATCCCAGCTGAGGAATAAGAGTCTTATCTAGTGAAACGATTGGTCATTTTCTAAAAAAACAAACAAATTATATACTTTTTAACCACATATGCTCGCCTTGCACTAGCTTTGCAATGCACCACGCATTACTTAAACACGTTGGAAAGCTCGCGTGTGAGCATTGCAGAGCTAGTGTAAGACAAGCATTTGTGGTTAAAAAGTATATACATTTTTTTTTTTTTAGAAAATGACAGATTGTTTCGGATGTGCCAAGGTGACAATAGACGATACATTGGATTTTCAATTAATTTTATTAGTTTTCTCACCCAAAGCTATCGTATGACTTCAGAAGACCACTTTTATGATGCTTTTGTCTTTATCTATTTAAGAAAAACCTGGGGCTGGATTCTGGAAAATCTTTTTAAGAAAGAAGTTAAGGAAATTCTATTTTTAAGAACATCTTAATTTTTTTCTTTAGAAGAAAATGACAGGCTTTGGTGTTATTTGATTGAAAATCGAGAATTGCTGAAGACTTGATAAATGGAAAAATCCCTCAAAGAACATCTTTTTGCGATTTGCAATTATTGTAGTTATCGTAATAAGTGTTATGTTGTAATACTTAATATTTGAAACCACCGAATTTCATTAAACATCTTACTTTTGGGGATTTTAGACAGGTTGGAGGTTATCCTAACTTTAAGAAGTTATTTACGATTAATTTTAAGAACATACTTTTCAGGTATTTTAATACTTCTTAAATTTTGTATTTTAAGAAAAAAAGATAAGAACATTCTTAAGAAAAGCTTTTGGGAACACAAATTATTCTAATCCTTTTTCTTAAGTTAGAAAATAAGAAGAAAATAGCAGTTAAGAAGAATCTTATTGTTAATAAATATTTTGTGAATCTGTTCTTTCTAACTTTCTATTCATTAAATTATCCTGAAAAATATCATGGTTTTTACAAAAATATTAAGCATCACAAGATTTTATGTTAAAATATATTTGAAATATAAAAATCATAATTTTTAATTGTAATAATATTTCACAATATTGCTGTTTTTACTGTATTTTTATCAAATAAATGCAGCCTTGGTGAGTATAAGCGACTTCTTTAAAAACATTTTTAAAAAATCTGTCCATCCCTAAACATATGAATGGTAGTGTATCTCAAAGTTATTCTATGACTTTTATGAACATACATTTATAAATCTTTTTTGATGCTTGAAATCTTCACTCTCCATTCAGTGTTATTATACAGTAAATGATGACAGAATTTCTTTACAGAATGCCAAGGATGTCCTGCCATGTTGACGTTTTCTCTTTTTGTTTAACCATCCTTCTATCCCTTTCTTTCTCCACACAGGAGATTAAGAAGCTGAAAGAGTTAATGAGTGCCACAGAAAAGATTCGCCGTGAGAAATGGATCGATGAGAAGACCAAAAAGATCAAGGAGATTACTGTAAAAGGTCAGCAGAGTTCAACAACAAGTGTCTGTCTGTACTAGGTCCACATCACCGCACCCTTCAACAGTATCCGTTTCAGCCCAGTCTGCATGTTTCTGCCAAAATGTGTGTCTCTGTGCCCTAAAGACAAAAATAAAATTACAATAATATAAATGATTATGATAATAATATGAATGATAAATGATTATTCTTGTTCTATAAGTGCCATTGTTTAAAGGCGTGGTTCAGTGTATAATCACAGATTATAATGGGTTCTATATCTTTTGACGCGTTGCGCTGCGCGTCCGGTTTACACAAATCTTCCGCTTTCATTATGCTGCACGACATGGCCTCGCCTACTTTGTTGCGTGTTCCCGGGGGCAGTGTTTTGCAGGGTTTATGATGTTACCAAAACCGGTCGTTTTTGTAGGCAATTAAACTGCCATAACTTTAAAAGACAATATCTCATTTACATTTATGCATTTGGCAGACGCTTTTATCCAAAGCGACTTTCATTGCATTATACTATACATTTGTATCGGAGTATGTGCAATCCCTGGGATCGAACCCATGACCTTGGCATTGCTAGTGCCATGCTCTAACCACTGAGCTATCTCTGTTTGCATTGAACTTTTAGCGCTGTAACTTTGCAGGTACTGTTTGTGCTCAAGCAGCAACATTACACACTAACTAAAGTTACAAAAGTGAAATCGCAATGAACCACCCCTTTAATTGCGTAACCTGAAAGACTGATCAAACTAGCTTTTAATGGCTTACTGTAATAATGAGAGTGTTTCCAAGTATTTTCAAGCTGGTCAAACTAGATATCACTCATGTCACACCTGTTTTGTTTTGAATATATTCAAATTGAATCCAGAATGTTGGTGTATATTTTTTTAGGTACATATACAGTGCACAGCATAAATGAGTACACCCCCTCTGAAACTTCTGAAATTCAGCAACTACTCAATTACTTAGAAGACATGTTAGGGTTCTTTAGAGATATAATGTTCCAGCAAGTCTGCTTAATCAATTACCAAAGAAGCATGTCAAAATTATTCAGGAAAATAAGATTTTCTTATCAAGATGATAAAATGTTGTTTAGCAAAAATGAGTACACCCTCTTAAAAGATACTAAATAAAACAAAATAAAAATGTTCTGGTGTAAGTTTAAGGAAATGTTTGATCAACAGGTAAGTATGTTGAACCAAAACATTTAAAGAGAAGTAATTTCTTGACAAATAAAAGTGTTAAATAGCCCACTGAATCATTCTCAGACTTAATGCTGACAGCAATGGAACCAATTGGGAGAGAACTGTCAGGAGACTTATTTCTTAGCACAAAAGAGGACAGTGGTACAAGAGGATTACCAAATCATTGTTTTTAGTGTGAAAATATAGCAAAAGTAACACAGAAATTCAAAAACAATGGGCTTCATTTTAAGCTTTCATTTAGTGATGAGGGATTTTTTTGCCAGACAAAGAGCAGGAGAAATACCAAGCGAGTGTCTCAGAGCCAGCAAAAGCTATGAAAAGAGTGACTGTTTATCTCACAGAGTAAGATGCAGTCTGCAGAAATGACATGCATGGTTGTTGTTCTCACTGGAACTACCTACTGTAGCCAAAGCACAATAAAGTCAGTTAGCCATTTCCAAAGCCCATATTTACAAAATATAGATTCTGGGAATCAATACTCTGGTCTAATGAGACCAGATCAATCATTTTGGATCTAACAGCATCCAAAATGTTATGGTGTTGCTAGAGGAGGAGTACAGTGAGAAGTGCCTGGTTCCCACAGTAAAGTTCAGTGGTAGTAAAGCTCTTATATAGGGATGTATCAGTGCTGAAGGTGTGAGGGAGTTGTGCTTTATCAATGCTGTCATGAATTCCCACACCACTGTGTAATTTAATACACAAACTTGAAACAGAAGATGTTACCCTTTCCTCATTCCCTGCATTGTTGGGCATTTTTTCAACATGACAATGAGCATATGCATTCTCCCAAGGTGAAAAACCTTCTGTGGACATGTATTGCACTCAATCTTAACACTCTTGAGCGCCTGTGGGCGATTCTGTAGAGACGAGTTGAGCAACACTCCCCATCAAAGATCAGGGCATTTAAGGAGCTCATCACGGTTCACATGCTGTGTGAGCACTAACCGTACCAGAGCACTGAACAGTTACTACTTTTGTGTGGGCTACTATCATCATTATGACGGCAAACGTCTTATTACTAGTACACTTATCAATTCATGTAATTAATTTGAGTGTATTTGGGTTTATAACGGGTCTGATTCTCACCTTATTGATGAACAGGAATTGTAGTTTGCGAGTAATTAGATTGCCTGATTATTTTAATGCTATACTGCAAACATTTATGTTAGTTTTGTATGATGTTTGATAACTCTCTTCCTGTATGCTCTCAGGTCTGGAGCCAGAGATTCAGAAGCTGATCTCCAAACACAAGCAGGAGCTGAAGAAACTGAGAGTTCTTCACGAGGCAGAGCTGCTTCAGGCAGACGAGAGAGCCGCTCAGCGCTATGTCAGGCAGAGCGAGGAGTTACGACAACAGTTGGAGAGAGAAAGAGATGAACAGTGCCAGAGAGAGAGAGAACTGGCTAAGCAGAGGTACACACACACTCACATGTGTCCAGTGCACATCTGTTCATCAACCAGTGACAGAGAAGGGAAGCCAAGACCATGTGTTCACAGATGTTAGAAAAAACAAACAGATTTAAAATCAGAAAAAAGAAAGGGAGACCTTGAAAGGGCGACAGAGGAAACTGGCTAGACATGATCTCAAAGCTAAATACAGCTTTTGAAGACACACACACACACACATTTACTTAGTTATAAAGACTATAGTGTCTGTTTTTATATAAAGCTAATTATAATGATTTCAGACTAACCCTGCTGTACTATGAAATTGTAGATTTCTTTCCTATGTTGATGTATTTCCTGTTGAAAAAGGAAGGTGAAGTAGGAAATCTCTCTAAAAATTTTTATTTTATATCTGTGAACCATGATTTGCTACAAAGGTCATTTTATTTCACACACGAACGACTGTCTGACACTCCTCATGCAGCTCTTTCTCTACAACAATGGTTCGTAATTACCACGTCTGTCAAGCTCCTTAAAATATATAACGATACAATAAAAGCACCATAAACATGGCCCATATGATGCTGAAGCCACATAATAGCTTTGTGTGAATATCAGACTGAAATACAGTTTTGAATAGCATTCAAAAGTTTGGGGTTGGTAAGATTTTTTTTAAATAATGAAGAAGAAGTCTCTTTTGTATGGAAGCCCGTTTCCGCCACTAAAAAAAAAAAAAAAAANACGCCACTAAAAAAAAAAAAAAAATTCTCCAAAAAAAAAATAAAAAAAAGATTAATTGCGACTTTTTATCTCAGAATTCTGACTTTTTAACTCGCAATTGCGAGTTTATATCTCACAATTGCGAGTTATAAAGTCAGAATTCTGAGATATAAAGTCGCAATTGCGAGTTATAAAGTCAGAATTCTGAGATATAAAGTCGCAATTGCGAGAAAAAAAGTCAGAATTGCGAGAAACAAAGTCAGAATTGCGAGAAAAAAAGTCAGAATTCTGACTTTTTATCACGCAATTGCGACTTTATATCTCAGAATTCTGACTTTTTATCACGCAATTGCGACTTTATATCTCAGAATTCTGACTTTTTATCACGCAATTGCGACTTTATATCTCAGAATTATGACTTTTTATCACGCAATTGCGACTTTATATCTCAGAATTCTGACTTATTATCACGCAATTGCGACTTTATATCTCAGAATTCTGACTTTATAACTCGCAATTGCGACTTTTTATCTCAGAATTCTGACTTTATAAGTCGCAATTCTGAGATAAAAAGTCGCAATT